>PNEQ01060364.1:0-26069 GCA_003012365.1 Medauroidea extradentata | reverse complement strand
CACCGTACATACAGATCAAAGGCGCACTAGGAGCCTTAGGGCGTGCAAAAATTCTGTCATCCCTCGATCTACGGAGCGGGTATTGGCAAGTGCCGGTGGATCCCGCAGACAGACACAAGACCGCATTCACCGCACCGGACGGCAGGAGGTTTCAGTTCTGCGCAATGCCGTTTGGGCTGAAATGCGCACCTTCAACTTTACAAAATCTGATGGTAAATGTTCTGGACGGATATATTGGGGATTTTGCTCTAGCCTACCTCGACGATGTTGTGGTCTGGTCGGAAACCTGGGAGGATCATGTACATCACTTATCCTTAGTACTTGAGCGACTGGCCACATACGGCCTTACGTGCGCTAACCATAAGAGCCACATCGGCTAAACCTGCATCAAGTACCTAGGCCACTTGGTAGATGAAGAGGGCAGCAGACCTACCCCAGACCAAGTAGAGCTCATTAACAGTCAAGCCATACCCCGTACACGCAAACAGTTGCGTAAATTTTTTGGACTCATTAATTGGTTAAGAGACTTCATACAAAATTTTGCAATCATCACAGCGCCACTGACAGAGTTACTATCACCTGCTAAACCCTTCCGCTGGTCAGCCGAGCACCAGAAAAGTTTCGACACCATCAAAAAGAAATTTGCAGAGTGCCCTAAGCTTGCAAGGCACGACCCAAACTGCCATCTATACTTGCAGACTGATGCGAGCGAACTAGGTCTAGGCGCCGTCCTATACCAATACGGAGACAACGACGAGAGGCGGATCATTGACTTCAGCAGTGCCAAATTTGGGGCAGTTGAGCGTCGCTATGATGTCAATGAATGCGAATGCCTCGTGGTCGTTTGGGCCGTAAAACGATATCGCCAGTTCCTCGAATATCAGCATTTTACCCTCAGAACTGACAACCATTGTCTCGTGTGGCTTCACGCAATGAAAGAAGCCCGGAGTAAGCTTACCCGCTGGGCCCTAAAACGAGCTTGCAGACTCATTGTCATGTGCCCCGCAGGACATCTTCGCGCACGACGAAAGAGAGTGGGACGAGGTCCTGCCACCCACGAGACAAAACGAGCAGACAAAAGCAGGCGAGGTCCCTAGGTGCAACGCTGTAACGGTTACAAGCGAGCTCACGTTAGAGTGTCTCAAAGAACGCGTCCTAGCCGCACAACAACAATGCCAGGAGACCTGGGGACAGATAGAGAAGTGCGGCAAGAGCGAGGTGCGACATTACCGTGTCGTCGATGGTCAGCTCCAGATTGAGTGCCCCAAATCCAAGCCGGCGTGGAAACTCTACGTGCCGACGGCTGAACGGGTCAAGGTGTTAGAATTTGCACACGAGAGTCCCTGGGCAGGACACCCGGGTGGCAGACAGACACTGACTAACCTCAGACGCCATTTCCACTGGCCAGGAGCGGCTAAACAAACACGCGAGTACGTCTGCCATTGCAAGCACTGCAACCGTGTCAAGAGTCGACGTGCGGACGGACAGCAGCAACAACATCCCCGAACACCAAAAATCCCTATGGATACCGTAGCCCTCGACCTGATGGGTCCATATCCAAAGAGCAAAGGCGGCAAGCGCTTCATACTAGTGGTAACCGACCTCTACACTAGGTGGGTGGAGGCCTATGCCATCTCTAGTGCACGCACACCAACAATCAAGAGTGCCCTTGAGAAAGAACTCTTCAGCAGGTGGGGCTACCCACGGGTACTATTAACGGATAATGGTACTCAGTTCATGGGTCACAGGTGGCGAGACTGCTGTACCCAGTGGGGGGTGTTACATCATACCACAGCCGCATACCATCCGCGAGCCAACCCCACAGAACGGAGGAATCAAGAAATCAAGGCGAAACTCCGATTTCGAGTCAAAGGGGACCACACGAGTTGGACAGAACACCTACCCGCCATACTGTTTACCTTGCGCTCCCGTGTGAATGCAGCAAAGGGCTACTCTCCGGCAGAGATGCTGCAGGTGCGTAACCTCGCCTTACCTGGCGAAATGGCATGCTTCTCACCTGGGGAGAGCACAGCTGAGGAAAGCAGTGGCGAAAAACGAAATCGACTAAGGAGAAGGGAACAGCAAGTGCAGCTGCGACAGCGGAGGTACGCCGAACAATGGTGCCCGAATTCTGCCAAGACACCAGCACTGCTTTAACCCGGTCACAAGGTGTATGCGAGAGCGCATCCTCAGTCGACGAGTAAACAAGCGTTCTGTGCTGGGTTGGCACGTAAGTGGACCGGACCTCACACTGTTCTCAGGCCGGCTGGTAACACATGCTTCATCATCGGGGTAGGAAGATACACAAAGAAATTCCACCAGGTTGACCTACGTTTAGCGGAAGTCCGGCAATGTGAGCAGCGTGCTGATGAGGTGCCAGAACCGGGAAACACCCCGCCAGCACAGTCACCCACGTCCACTCATATCGAACAGAGGTCAGCAACCCACTCGGCGAGTGGGGACCACTCTCACGAGAGTGTTAAGTAACAGATAACCATGGACCCTTAGAGGAACGGGCAGGGGCCAACACACCCGACATACCCGCTTTCTTGTCCTTGGATTCGCCACTATCTTCGAAAACAGAGGAGACTAGTGCAGCTGAACAATCTGACGAGGGGGTCAGAAACAGACAGGATCAGCCAACTAACCCGAGGAACATCCAAAGCCTAGAGGAGCCCACTACTGTCACCGACGGTGACCCTCAGACAGAAGTGAAAGAGCCAGAGGTGGGACATGCGGATCCCCCCAAAGCTAGAGTGGATGAAACCCCACCCACCTTGGCCCTCCGAAGGCTACACGACAGCGTGGTCAGCGAGGCGGACGGGGAGAACAGCGACGACAGCATCTCCGGGACACCACCCCGTCGCACACAGCGGCAGTGACGACAAGAACGCACTACCTGCACTGGCTGTGAGGCAGTGAAGCCAGCGTGTCTACCCTCTGTTTTGCGGTCCTGCAGGAGAAACAGACGGGTCCCTCAGCTCTCTGACACGGTTCCGGATGGAGGGGCATCCAGCTCCCCCACAGCTACTGGTGGTGAGTTACCGACGTGGTCAGCTGACCGGTCAGGTCACCTACCCACACACCACCAGGTTGCAGCAGGTGCCAACCCGGCACGCGACCACAGCGGTCACTCCACGAGTGACATCCACAGTGAGCCAGCAGCGCAGCGGAGTCAACGTCGGCAATGCCGTTCCAGGGCGGCTAACCCGGCAGCAGCATCCAGGATGGGTGCATATCATATTCGAGCTCATGAGCAGCTCAGAGCCCCGAGTCGCTGGTACCACTAGCGCCCAAACGGTCGCCTGAGTGGGGGGCGGATGACGTGTGCCGCGGACGCCCGTTTGTCCGCTGGGCTACAGTGGTTCAGATGGTCGTAGACACGTGACCGCCTCCTTCACCACGGACGCTCCATCAGCCAGGCTTCACGTCTCTGGGGATGTGAATGCCCTGCCCCGTGCCTATGGAGCTTCACCACCAGTCTCAAGGTAGCAATTTCCAGTTACGATTTTGAATGCCTGGCCAGCCATCATCTTCGTAGTAGGTGTTAATTTAATGGGAATTGCAGAGCAAGTTGTGGTAATGTTTGTGACGTGCGGGCTTAACGTGCCGCTACATAAACACGTGACAAAGTGGTGAACACGAAAACTGATCCATGCTAAATTCAGGCAAACTGATATCATTTGTGGACTCTACAGATTTTCTAGAGACCTACAGGCACCATGAGAATAAACGTTCTTCTTTTTAATTTCTCTATGAGTGAGTGATGTTTTTGATTAGGGCAGTAGGACGCTATGCCAAAGCCCACCAAAATCGTCATCGTATTATTTTGTTACGTCTTACAAAATAATACTTAAGTAGACTTTCAGTCACATTTACAATGTCTACAATTTAATTACTTTTTCAAATATTACTTTTATATTATTCGTTATTGCTTTTCTGTGTATTGTTGCGTTTTTAAGTGTAATTCTGAACACTGCCTATACAGACTGGCAGTTATTAACTAAGGGCAGACGAGTATTAATAATTGTTTTTTAATTTTGGATGATATTCTGTAATGAGTTTTACTTTAGTTTAGCTTGTAAGAGCTTAACCACCAAGTCTGGCGGGAACGCGGGCTACCGTGTCCTCCCTCCAGACGCCATGTCAGTAGTCTTCGCCTGATCACCGGAACGTTAAGTCACGCGTGGAGCATGTTCCCGTCTCCCTGAGGCCCAATCTATTTGGATCAAGTCATTTTAGTTTCAATAGTTTATCAGTAACGTACCGTAACCTTTTCTTTTTTTGCATGGCCTCAGGGATTGACACGCGGTCGGGGAGAGCTTTTTCAGCACCCGTTTAAGGATTTCACATAATTTTCCATTGTTGGCCTCGCGCCACTTTAACCGCTTACGCCAGTACTGTGGGCGAGAACAGTAGCGTGGTACATGGTGGTCAGCTCTAGGACGAGTGACCACAATAAACCGTA
Organism: Medauroidea extradentata; assembly: GCA_003012365.1. Taxonomy (NCBI): domain Eukaryota; kingdom Metazoa; phylum Arthropoda; class Insecta; order Phasmatodea; family Phasmatidae; genus Medauroidea; species Medauroidea extradentata. The sequence goes on along the minus strand of PNEQ01060364.1, from coordinate 21,601 downwards.
CCTTAAGAGTCATCTGTATCTCCAACTTTCATTTCAGTAGTGGTAGTGGATGTCTCTCAACAGCATACGCCGAGGACGCTGCAGCATCTTCGAGGGACGACGCTACTCTCTACAAACACTCTCGGAGTCAGGACAGGAAGGCCCATGGTCGCCGACCCACTCACCCACACCAACAGGTAAAAGCTGGGCAACTTTATACTGTGACATCCCACCTGACACGACCCAGAGGCGTCAGATTTGACATGAATCCTAACCTCAACATGCCTCTGTGTTGAAAAAAAATGGCCGACATTTTACAACTATTCGCCGAATAAGAAGCTATTGGCTTGTCTGAGCACCAAATAGTTCATTCAGTGAATAGGCACCCGAATAGCACTATTCGGGAGTCGTAATACGTTCTTATTCGCTATCCAGGGAATAAATTTTATCCAGGGCTTTATTCGAAGGTGGTAATACAGGCCCTGAATATATTAAATTTTTTCAATGAAGTGTGTATTAGAAACGACGCGAAATAAAGCTGCATTGAGAGTTTGTATCAATAAATAATATTAAAAATACAATTTACAAGAAAAAATTTAAATAATCTTTTCGGCATTCTACAAAATTGATTAATATTTGTGCACAAGAAAACTATCCATTCAGAATGCTTATGGGTTACATAATGGTCGAAGGTTAGTTCATGTTATCATTACAACATGTACTAATATTATCATTACTGCAAGTAGACTTAAGGCCCGGCCACAATGAAAAATGCAAATGCTATCTGGTTGTGACTTGCCGCTCGCGCTGCCACTACGGTGACCGGCTGGTTTTCTCCTCTTTGTATGCCACAACGAATGCCGGTGCCTGCCACTGGGGTACAGTTCATTCTGCGCACAATAGGTGACAGAGCAGTTGCTTACTTTTGTTTGTTTACATTTTTTCTCCGCGCGCTGTCACAGCATTGGCTCTCGTTTTGTGATGTACATCAGTCAACCAATAGCAATCACCTTGCCACTCCCTGCCGGTGTTGGCCGGTGAGTGCCGCCCCTGCCGTTGCCAAAAAAGTTAAAAGTTCGTCTGGAATTGGCGGCACAGCACTGCACAGTACAGCACTACCAGGCAAGCAGAACAGCAGTGACGTCATGATCACATGGGCCAATCAGATAGCCAGAATAACACCGGCACGGCACTGCACTGCACGGCTGTTAAACGTTCATTGTAGCAAGGGCTTAATACTTTATATAAGTAAGGGGTAATATAAGCTTGAGACTTTCACGTTACTAGATATTTACGAAACGTTCTGCAAACGTAGCTTCAAAAAAATTTTTTGTAACATTTTGTAGAAAAAAAGCTACTTTTAAAAAATAAACGAAAAAATGGAAAATTATTTTTAATAAAACTCTCGTGCTAAGTATGTATTTTAACGCTTACGACTGCATTGACATGTCTACGACTATATCGTTTCAACAATGGACACCATTAGTTGTGACGTCATGCGAGAGCTTTGGTTCCAAAAACAAATGTTTGTTTTGAATGTTTAACATAAAAACTCCATTTGGCATCCCGACGTATTTCTAAAATTCGCTAAAAAAAATACAAATACTTTCGTTTAGACCTAAATAATGTCAAACGTGAGTGCGGCAGGACTTCTCACGCAATATGATATCGTCGGAGACGAAAGAATTTAATACACGTAGCGGGAAAATACATTTGTGCTGGGCCTCGCGACTTGTGTAGCATGTAATCTTAGGAAATAAAATTGTAAGAGGCGGATATTGTTACAACTTAGGATGTTATAAAGTGTATAAATAATATTAAAACTGCATTCGCGCATATTTGTGGGAATGTTCAAACTAATTTATTTTCACATTAGGCGAAGTTAGACAGAGGTTGTTAAAATATAAGCCTATACAAATGCTGCTGCTGAAGAACATTAGTTGTGTCTTATTTATTTATTTAATGTAATGTCTCAGTCTTGTGGGTTTGCTAGCTGGGCTCAAATGTGAGCTAAAAAAAAAAAAAAGTTTAATATAATCTATTTCTGGCCTACTCTGTTTATTACCCCTGTCCGATGATTTTTAGTGTCTTTGCCCTACAATTTTTAGTGCCTCTAGACCACAAGTTTCAGTGCCTCTGCTCTGAAATTTCAAGTCCCTCTGCCCTACAATTTTCAGACTGCCCTACTATATTTAGTACATCTGCCCTACAAATAGTACTTCTGCCCTACAATTTTTAATTCCTCCTTCACTGCTCCATTATTTTTTATGCCCCTACCCCACAGTGCTGAGTGCACCTAACACTGCCCCATGATTTTTTCCATCACTGCCACACAATTTTTAAAATGTAACTGTCCAACAACGTTTGAGATTATCCTAAAGTTTCTGTACCTCTACCATGACCCTGCCCCTGCATTTTTAAGTTCCCCTGCCCAACAATTTTCTTTCTGTGCATCTATCCAAGTGTATCCTATCCTACAATTTTCTGTACATCTGCCAAATGGTATTTAATATCCTTGCTTAACATAGCCAGTGCACCTACCCTACCATTTTGTTTACCTCTGCCCCACAATTCTTAAAAATTTTTCCTCACATTTCCTGTGCCCCTACTGTAAAATTATGTGTTTAGGCCGATACCTTAAACTTTTCTGTACAGTACCACTACCCCATGATTATTTTTAATGTCTGAATAAGGTAAGGAGGGTTGAGGAAGGAATCCTAACATTGACAAGTATGAATGGACAAACCACGACAAATGACAGAGAGAAAGCTGATATGCTGCATGCTCAGTACTTGTCAGTGTTCGAAGCAAAGGAGAACTGGAATAGTGAGACAAATAGACAAAATGAAATGGAAATTGATTGGAGACTGCTTCTAAGGATGGAGGCAGAGGGTGAAAGGAAAGGTGTAACTGACAGCAGGGTGACATCAGGATGCCACAGGGAAGCGTGCTCGGTCCAGTTTTGTTCACCATTATGGCGAATGGTATGGGTATTGGGATTTGTGGCAAAATAAGATTGTTTGCAGATAACTTTTTTTATTCTCAGTGGTAGGCAGTGGGGTCAACTAGCAGGCAGTGACAGGATGTGATTTATACTCTGTGGTGGGCAATGGGGTCAACTTTCAGGCTGACATTGACAGGATGTGATTTTGGACTGTGGAAAACAAGATGAAGGTTTACTAGGAAGAGAGTGATAAGCAGAGTCATTTACAGATGGGATGGGCAAGAGATAGAGGATTCCACACAATATAAGTATCTAGGGGTTGTGCTGTAGAGTGACTTTAAGTGTTCAAGACAGGTGGAGAGGGAGGTTACGAAAGGGACAAGAGCTTTAGGTTTTCGGGGAAGGGTACTGAATGGGGCTAGCTCTGAGGTGAAGGAAAAGGCATACTGCACAATGGTACGGTCAATGTTGAAGTATGCCGCTGCTTTGTAGGACCCGTACATGGAAGTTGAAGTGCAGGAAAAAAGAAAAGGTGCAGAGATGGGTGAAGGGTAGGTGCAGAAGACAGGGGCAGGATGGAGAGGAGGAATGTAACTATAGGCCATCTGTAATGATGAAGGAATTGGGATGGAGTAAATTGAGGGATAGAAAGAGAGTTGGAAGACTGGTGAGGATGTAAAGAATTGTGTATGAAGAGAGAGGATGGAGAGGGTTACATTGTCACCTAACTAAGGGAGGGGGTATAGAGGGAGAGGAAGCAACAGCCAGAAGATAGAGAGGGTGTGGAGGAGAATGGAGCGGGGTAGGCAGTCAATGCTTGTGATGTCAGCAAGGGAGTGAAATGTTTTGCAGAATGACTTGTTGATGGTAAGGGGGGGTTGGTAGGTTCAGGGACGTTTTGAAGAGGGTTTTCTAGAGGTGGGAACATCTCACCACTGTGCAGCAGCACAGTTGTGGGCATTTATTTATTTAATTATTTTGTCTCTGTTACAAATTTTTAATTGTGCTACCCTACAATTTTCTGTATACCTACCCTACAATTTTCTGTACTTCTGCTCCATGATTCTTTTTAATGTCCCTGCCTCTCATTTTTAATAGTCCGACCCCTATAATTTACTGTTTCCCTACCCTACAGTTTACTGTACATCTACCACATTATTTTTATTGTCACTGCCTCATATTTATAGTACTCCTACCCTACAATTCTCACTGCCTCTGCCCTGTAATTGCCAGTGCTCCTGCATTACCATTTCCTGTACCCCTGCCCCAAAATTTTGTTCCCTACCTACAATATCTCCAACCTTGATTGCCTTGCCTACTGGCATATTTTTAATAAAATTAAGTCGTAACTATAAAATTTCCTTTGGGGGAAAGGTTAAGCAACGTATTAAACTAGGCCTACCTTAAAAACTGTAAAATTGCTGATTTTTTTATCCTATTTCTCATGCAGCATTCTGTACCTTTAATTACTGTCTTTCTGCACTTGTTATGTAGTGCTGACGTGTTCGTACTTAGTATTCTGCAAACCTTGTGGGGTAACTTATGACTAGTAATGACAAATATGTTAATCATCACAAGCCATTATAAGAAATTGACCTTCCACATTTTATACCAGTTTCCATATTATTATTGTTTCAAGATTTCTTCGCAAATTGCTTGGGAAAGGCACCTAACGCGCAAAAAAAACTTTCGACTAAATCATAACACAGCATACAAATGACAAAACATAGTGATGTATTTATTTAAACAACGACCACGAATAATATAAATGTAGTTTCGAATAGTCATCAAATGATCAATTTATTATTTTTCTACCGCACTTCATTGAACTGCAAGTAAATTCTACTATTCAAACGAGAACAACATGCATTTTTACCTTCAGGTTAAGTAACCTCGCTACTATTTACACATACATAACTCCGAATGTGCTACAAAATTATCTGTTAGACTTTGTTCGTAACTTCTTTGATATAAATTAATTCTGAAAACGATAGAATTCGCTCACTTTCTCTAATGCTTGATTTTTACGAACGAGAGCGAAAAATTATATAATTGTTTAGCATAGGCTTAGATGGATATTTAGAACCAGCATCATCATGTGACGTCACACTAATGGTGTTCATTCTGTATTCAGTAAATGGATGAGGTTAGGCCTAACTTCATTAGTTCTAAATAAACCAGCTAATATGAAAGCAACATGTTTACTACAATATGTACAGAAATTGAAAAACAAAATACAAGTAGTTAATACAGGATACGTTTAGAGACTACTGTTTATAATATGAATACAATTAGTTTGGTAGAAGTTGCCTTGTGACAGCACTCGTAACGATATTTTTACTTTGTTACCTATCGCCAGAGCTCTTTATATTCATATAGAAACATATTTTTAATAAAACTCTTTTATTTTTACAACAGAGAACAGTACTTTTGCCACCTAGTATTTATTTATAAACTTTAAATTGCTTCACTACACACATGTACAATATAGCGTCTGCAGTCGGCATCACCATTCTGAAAGTCCAGAAGTTCACTACCAGATGTCAGCCACTTTGCTTTGCATCTCCCATAGAAACTATACAGGCCGTTAAATTTTGAGATAAATAAGGGTACCTTGTGTGCGAGGGATTAAAAGACAGGTTGGGGAAAGGCGAGGGGTAGGGTCCGCCATATTAATTAGTGAATAACATTACTGCTCATGCCATTGAATGCATACCGAGTGATGGAAAGTTTTTGGATTTGTGTAGCTTCAATTCGATTTTGAAGTACTGTAGGCAGATTAACTGTAATTTTTCATTATTTTGGTAGATTTAGAGGAAATTTGTGTGATTCAAAGAACAATGACAGTGTAAAATATGTGATATAATGGCATTGTGTGTCGCGTATGTGTTAAGGCCCTTTGTCACGATGAAATTTTCCTTGGAATATTCCATGGAATCTCGCATGGCCGCCCGCGTGGATGATTCTGTGGAAGGTATAGCAGAGTTGTGGCCGTTTTCGTGGAAGTTTTTGTAATCGGCCGCGTGCAATTTTCTGTGGAGGGCTTGCTGCAAGATGTAAATACTAGCCAATCAGAAGCGACTGTTCCTGCGTGCTAGTTCAGGCAATGTTTTGAAAACATAAACAAAAATGTTTTCGGTAGAAGCAATTCATTATGCGAAGATCTATATAAAAAAATTCCGTGTTCATTCAACACAAAAAGTATAACTATCACCTTTAACAAATATACGAGAAGCAGTTTGAGAATACGTCCTGGGACGACTAGTGATTGTTTTAATATATAACTCGTTTTTTCTGAGAGGTGTGTTTTGTACCCGACTGTAATCAGTATAATTAATTTTAAATTCGTGAATTCTACAACTTTCCATACAATACAAAGACATCGTGAACATAGCACATAATGTCCTTTGTTTTGTTAGTAAATGATTGGTACATAACCTAAATTGCCTTGGCTTGCAAGTATTTATAGCAGAGTCGGGAGTAGTACTATTTGGTAGTGTATCTCGACAAGTAGGCCAAGATATAGAGTAAAATTACTTTATGAAAATATTTTCCTCCCCAGTTATTTGGCCCAGAAATGTAGTTTAGACGTTCACCAAGCTTCACAGTCTAAGTGTAGGCCTATATTTTCAATACTTGAAAGCTTCCCTCCCCATGACGATGACCCTGCCATCATGTCACAGTCATTATAATAAATACATGTTTTTAACTTGCAATTGTGTAACCACCCAGTGGCAAACTATAACATCTAGCTCAGTTACCTAACAAACCTCTCCTAAACTTCCCAACCCTTCTCATCCTCAGCTCTTCCAAAATCAAATTACACTTCCTCACTGACCTAAGCATAGACTGCCTACCCTACTCTGTTCTGCACCTCATCTTCTGACTATTATTTCCTCCTATATAATCTGCTTTAGATAATAGGCAGCCTAACTTAACTCAAATTCCCCCTCTGTTCTACACCTTGTACATCCTGACCAGCTGTCCCAAATTTCTCTTTTCCTTAAATGAGTTTTACCCCAGTTTCTTCAACATGACTGATTGCCGAAAGCTCCCTGTGTCCTCACCTGCTTGCCTTTCGTCTTTCTCCAACTTTGTTGCTCGTTATAGACCTTCTCCAGCTTCCCGCATGCCCAATTCCATGTACCACTCTGCAGCTGCATGCATGAATATTGGCCGTAAAATTGCAATATACATATATAATTTTTTTGCACTGCACTATTAACTCCAATACCCTTCCCAGCATTCCTAGAGTACTTCTCCTTTCAGACATCGCTCTCTCTGCCTTATTCACCCTACGTCACTCTGTAATATTATGCCAAGGTACTTGTATTCTGAAGCATCCTATAACTATTTTCCCTTCCCATCTGTATGCCTGTACTACCTATCCTCTTCCTTGTAAACATAGATCCTTAGATCAGCCTGTATCACAACCCCTAGATACTTTTATTTTGTGGTTTCCTCTATTTTCTGCTCATCTGTATATCTCTCTACTCACCACTGTCTTCCTATCAGTCATCCTGCAACTTGTTCCTTCCACCCACAAACCTACCTTATGCTAGTTATTGGAAGTCAGGTGTATTTAAAAATTTACAGCAGGCTATGATTTAGATTTGTATTCTCACACTGATAGGTACAGCATTAGTAGTGTAACTTCACCTTACATGAAAAGTTGTCTGAAAGTACAATACACGTTTAAGTAAATGGTGGTGTAGAAGGTATTTTTTGGGAAAAGGTACGGGAATGATAGTTTATTTTTATTAGTATTATTTTGTTCTTGTTTTTTACACTGGTCTCAAGATTTCTGAAATTGTTTGATTAATACAGTATGAAGACACGTACTTTATGAAAATGGCAGGTATAAGCTTTATAAAACTGTAAACTGTAGTCGATTTCTTAAGTGTTGAAAGATATTTGATTTTCAAGTGGGAATCTGCCTTTGACTGGCCAGCGTGCTGAATGATATAAAGACCCAAAAATATGTTGTGTACCGTAGCTGCATGCATGTAAGATAAAACATATACAGTCGAGGTATGAACACTATCCCATATTTCAGTAACTGAGTAAATCTATAGGCCTAATGTCAAACTACATATTCATCAAATAATACAACTAGTTCTTAACAATAACGTAGGTTCCTTACAGGACCTGTACATTGTAGGCTCATAGAGCTGTGTGGGAATATTCTTTTCTAATCAAACTGTGAAATGAACATTACAGAGTAGGCATAATCACAACAAACACAAAAAAAAAATACTGTAGTGTTGTAAAACAATACACTGAGACAATGGTAGGTAATTCTTAATGTCTCTCTATTACTTTTGCATAAAAAAATTATATACAGTACATTAAATAGCTAAGACAGTTTCATTATTTATTTTTAAGTAAAAGTAGTTTGAATTCGAACTTTAAAAACGCACACAAAAATCCTAATAAAAACTTAGGAAAAACTCATAAAAATGTGTACAAACAGTAGTATTTCAAACTGTTTGTACATTCCATAATCACATGGGCCTACATTCTACTACCATATAGGCCTTTGTTAAGATTCTAATACAATAAAGTTTCATTTGTACTATACTTTTTTTAAAATTAGTGTCTCAATGCAAGATTTCTTAAGAACAGCACAGTATTCGTGGTTATAATAGTCATACAAAATACTGTTAAATATAAGCCCTGATATTTTTACTGTAGCAACATTTACATTCTTACAAAAACCTACGCAGAATAATAAACGAGTGTACAACATACAGGTCTCGCAAGCAGGTTAGGCTATGATACACTAGTCAAATTATTTGACATTGACAATGTAGACTTATGACATTATACACTCGCACACATACTGAAACAAATTAAGTTTTTATACCTCAACTGTATACGATTTATCCTTCATATTTGCATCCACAGGACATGAAACACTATGTTTTGAGGCTATGTACCATGAATCGTACATGGCTCAATGTGCAGGTGTTTTCACCCTTTTAATTAAATTTTCTTTCGTTGCCGAAGAAATTTACTATAGTACACAGTTCTACGATGCTTCCACCTGCCATTTTCACAAAATATAAGTCCGTATAACGTATAAATATAAACAAATTCTTAACACTCGTCTTGTGTTTACTTTTAAGGCAGCAAGTATCGTGTAGAAGGATCTTCCATAGAACCATCCACACAACCTTCCATGGAAATTATCATTTCATGACTCGTGCAAGATTCCAACAAATCTTGTACAAGTCATTCCATCGTGGCAAACGGGCATTAGGTGTGTAAATTATGATCCCCAAAGAAGTGTATTGTTTTCTTTATATTGTAATCATGAAGGTCGTTGTAGCAAGTGTATCGATTCTCGACTCACGATCGATAGTCGATACAGCCTCAGTTATTTTTTTTTGTGCTAAAAGAGGGTTCTTTATGGTATGATGATAACATGTAGCTGCTGTGGCAGACAATTACAGTTCATAATCCATTTACATCGCTTAGTTATTAATAACCCTCCCCAACAGCGGTTATGGGCCCAGGAGTAAACGGAAAGAAATTCGCATGTGCTGTATAATGTTACAGTGTTGAAGTAAAACAAGTATTCTTCACGTAACACACGAAGTTTGCGAACTTGTTACATTTTGCCTTCACGCGACCACAAATGAGTGCTTCGAATTCAGGACTGCCCATTGTGGAGAAACTCATTGGGCGTGAGAACTACTCTACTTGGAAGTTTGCCATGAAGGCATATGTTGTCCACGACGACTTGTGGGAAGTTATGGAAACCTCGGGTGCTAAGGGCATTGACGACGAGTGGAAAAAACGGGATAGGAAAGATCACTCGCGCATAATCTTGTTCGTTGATAAAACAAATTATTCACATATACGGGACACAAAAACCGCGGCAGATGCGTGGAAGGCTTTGGAGAATGCGTTCGAAGACTCTGGTCTTACGAGACGAGTCGGATTACTGCGAACCCTTGTAACGACTAGGTTAGAAAAGTGCAAGTCTGTTGATGGATATTGTCACAGAATTATCACCACAGCGTATCAGTTGAACGAAATGAAATTAAATGTGGATGATGAATGGGTAGGCACATTACTTTTGGCGGGACTGCCCGACCACTATAAGCCTATGATAATGGCACTAGAAAATTCCGGGATTACGATAACTGGGGATTCAATCAAGGTAAAGCTCCTACAAGAGGTTAAAAACGAAGATTGGAATGCAGGTGAAGAATCAGCACTGTTTGTGAATAAACAACCAACCAGGGACTTCAGGTGCTTTATTTGCAATAAGTCCAACCACATTGCAAGGAATTGCATTCACAGGGGTGACAACCAAAGTACAACTAAGAAATATTCATCTCAGAAGCCAGAAGAAAAATATTTCACGAACTGCAAAGAAGACAAGAGGGCCTTTTTAGCTGCAGAGTTCAAACAGTTTCACAACAAAGAGATGTGGTATTTGGATTTATGTTCGTCATCCACATAACCAATGATGTAAGTAAATTACATAACCTTAAACCTTGCTCTAACACAGTATTAGCTGCTAACAGGACAGACTTGGTTACAGATGTTTCTGGTAGCGTGGTTTTGAAGTTTCATAATAGGGACAAGACTGTCGAAGTAACAGCTAGGGATGTGTTGCATTTACCAAACTTGGCTGTAAATCTCCTTTCAGTAAGCAAGTTAGTTGAGAAGGGCCGTAAAGTAACCTTTGATGAGAATGCAGGGTATGTGCATGATAGTGAAACAGGCAATGTAGTGGCTACAGCTTATCTGAAAAATGGGATATATTGCATGAACACACCTGAGATAAAACCTTGTTTCTATACAGAAAATAAGAGTTTTGTATGGTGTCGTAGACTAGGCCATCTAAACAGAAAGGGAATGCAGAAGCTCAGTATGCTCTCTGAAGGGTTAGATGGATACTTGCTGACTTGAAAACCTTGTGAGCTGTGTATAATGGGGAAACAATCATGCCTACCTTTCAGGCGGAATGAGAGACATTCTGAAAATGTTTTAGACCTTGTCCACACGTTTCTTTGTGGTCCCATGGAAACATTATCACTTGGTGGGTGCAGATATTTTCTGACATTTATAGACGATTTTTCCCGGATGGTGTATGTTTATTTTTTGAAAGAAAAATCAGAAGTTGTGAAGACGTTCAAGGATTTCAAAGCTCAAGTTGAAAAACAAACTGATCAGAAAATTAAGACTATTCGATCTGACAATGGGAGGGAATACGTAATCGAAGAAATGAAGAAACATCTTCGTACTGAAGGAATCATCCATCAACTGACAGTGAGCTATTCCCCCCAACAGAATGGAGTAGTGGAAAGACTCAATATAACCCTTGAGGAAAAGGCCAGGACTATGCTTCTTGATGTTGACCTTCCGAAGAGATTCTGGGCAGAAGCGATATCCAGTGCAGCCTACCTGACAAATCGCTCTCTCTCTCGCTCTCTCTCTCTCTGCTACATTGACAGTACACCTTACCAAATGTGGCACGGCAGGAAGCCATCCGTGTCACATTTGAGAATCTTCGGTTGTGAAGCCATGGTTCATGTCCCAAAGCCGCACAGGAAAAAGTGGGATCCGAAGGCAAGGAAACTCACTTTTGTTGGCTACTGTGATTCCTCAAAAGGTTATCGTTTGATTGATAGAGAAACCGAAAGAGTAACCATCAGCAGGGACGTTACCTTCCTTGAAGACGGAAGTGAGAAAATTCAGATTGCACCAGAAGATTCAAATGAGGAACCTGCCACAGAGACGATTAACTTTGAAGATTCTAGTGCTACATGTGAAGGTTCCAAGTCTACATGCGAAGAAGACAATAAGTCAACCCACAGTGAAGAAGAACCATTCATGGGATTCGAGAATAATCTTCAACAGGAAGAAGCACAAAAATTGGACGAATCTCATAAGAGCGATCCCAACGACCACAGAAAAATAAAACTTGGCCCAATCACATCACTTACTATACAAGGGAAGTGAGTGCTTCTGATGACATTGTTGATATTGAAGACGCGCTGCAAGGCAGTGATTCAAAGAAATGGGAAAATGTTCTTTGAAAGAGAATTCGCATCACTGAAAAAAATAACACTTTTGAAGATGTGTATTTGCCGAAGAATGCCAGGCCCCTAAAAACAAGATGGGTTTTAAAAATAAGTGGTGAAAGATTGGAGGTGTTCAAGGCTCGCCTTGTTGTGAAAGCGTGTAGCCAAGTACAAGGCATTGATTATGTGTTTATGTGGAGATGTACTCACCTGTTGTCAAATACTCTACCATCAGGTATCTCTTGTCACTGGCAGCAAGGGAAAACCTGGAAATTGAGCATGTGGACATAGTCACTGCATATCTATATGGTGATTTACAGGAGGAAATTTATGTTATTCCCCCAAAAGAATTCGCACCTGAAGATGGAAGGGTATGGAGACTGAAAAAGGCTGTATATGGCCTGAAACAAGCTAGAAGAAACTGGAACAGGAAAATTGATGAGGTGTTGTCAAGTTTATTGAAGTTTGAGAAATCAAACGCAGACCCTTGCGTTTATTACTTCAGGGATGGTACTAGCACTATGTTCATTGCCCCTTACATTGATGACATGTTGATGTTTTAAAACGACAAACTATTACTGGAAGAAGTAAAGAAATCCCTCAAGAGGCACTTTGAAATGAAGGACCTAGGTCCTATCTACCATTGTTTGGGGATGGTATCACGAGAGATAGGCAAGAAGGAAAGATATGGATCTCACAAGGGAGCTACACCAAAAAGGTGTTGGAACGATTCGGCATGGATACAGCTAGACCAGTGTCAACTCCACTAGACTTAGGACTGGACTTTGAAAATGTGACTGAGCAAGATCTTGAAAGTGTGAGTGTTCCTTATCAGGAAGCTATTGGCAGTCTTTTGTATCTCTCCCAGATGACCAGACCAGAAATTGCCTTTGCGACTAGCCTCCTGAGTCTGTTCAACAGTTCTCATAAAACAGTACACTGGCGAGCAGTCAAGCGAGTGCTGAGGTACTTGAAGGGAACACAAGAATACAAACTAGAGTTCTCTAAGGATGGGAACAGCGACCTGGTTACATTTTGTGACGCTGTTTGGAGGAACAGAATAAACGACAGGAATTCTGTTACCGGATGTATGTTCAAGTTGTCAGGTTGCGCAGTGTCCTGGTTCAGCAAAAAACAGAAGACAGTAGCACTTTCCACCTGTGAGGCAGAATACATGTCTTTGTCATTCGCCGTTCAATAGTTACTGTGGTTGAAATACTTGATATCCGAGATTGGCCCTGACAGTGCCGGTAAACCTTGTGATGTATATTGTGACAACAGAGGTGCAATACAACTGGCAAAAAACTTTGTGACTAACACCAGATCCAAACATATAGATGTTAGGTTTCATTTCCTCAGGGAACATGTTGAGTCTGGGGCCCAATTTTTAAAACTGTCGCAATAATTTCGCTAGAGGAATGGTGCCATTCTGCTAATGGAATCAAAAAGTGCGATTTTTGAACACTCTACACCGGAATTCCTATCGGAATCTAGGCCCGAAGTGTCGAAATTAATCCGCCAGCCAAGTAGGTGGCGGAATGTCAATTCCGCTAGAGAAATTGCTGGGTTGTTGTTGAAACTAGAAAATTGCTACCCTGATTTTGTTTCAGAGTTTCATCTTATTTTATTCGATGATGGTAAAGTCATTAGAGGGTTATAGTTTGTGAAATCGACAGGAAGAAATAATGTACTTTAGTGGATTTCTTCGGCGACGAAAGGAAATTTAATTACAAGTGTGAATATATCTCGGAGTCGGGCAGTGTGCAATTAATGTACCTACACAAATAAATAAATAATAGTTGTGTTACCCGTGGATGTAAATATAATGTATAAATCATATGCAGCTAAGGTATGAATACCGTTGTTTGTATTGTTTCAGCAAGTGTAAAATGTAAATCAAACTTTGCCAAAAAATATTCTAACCTATGCATCACTTAACCAATTTTGCTTGCTGGCAGGCTCGTTTAGACTGTAACTCTGGAGTTGATTTCTTTGAGTGTACTTTAGTTACTTTCTTGAAACTAGGATCAAAGCATTAGACCTACTCGACAAACACAGCTTCTATTATGGGTCACACTATGAGCTCACCCTCCAAACTATTGTCAGTTTTTTTTAAATTGCTGGATAAGTGTGTCCTTTGCTGTAGCTGATTTTGAACCTTGCATGTTTAGTAGCTAGTGGCTGGTCGGATGTAATTAATTCTTACCCTTTAGATATGGTTTGCAGGCATGTACATTGTGTGAGCAGTTTGCTCATAGCGCAATCAGTTGTGTAAGAAGACTTGCAAAGTGCTGTGCTTGGTTGTGGAATATAATTTTGCAAGGGACAATTTTCTTCCCACTGTTCATTTTAATAAAGTACTAGAATGCATTTAATTACAATTACATAAAACTTAGAAAATTATATATATATATATATATTCCACAACTAACAACGGCACTTGGTAAGTCTGCTGGCATGACTAGTCGTGCTATGAGTGAAATGCTCACGCAACATACATGCCTGTAAACCATATATTACCCCAAGAGTAAGCATTAGTTACATCTGGTCAGCCTCCTAACGACTAATCAAAGGGATCCGAAAGTCAGGAGAAAGAACACACCTAGCCAGCATAAAAAAACTGTATTTCAAAAGCTGAGCAAGGTACTCATTGCACAACCAATAATGAGTTAAATTCTGTGAGGTCTTTTTCACAGACACATACTAATAAAGTGACAGTATTAATTACCTACTACTGTCCCAATGTATGTTTTGTTAGTAACCAGTAAGTTTTGTGGTTATGTTTACCAAGTAAAATACTACTCAGGCTTAACCCTGAAAGTTTCAGTGAATAATCATTTACTTTTCCACACAAATCTACGTAGAGTAATAAATGAGCCCTACTTTGTATATTTTTATATTGACGTTATCGTATATCAGTGGCGTAGCATGGCTGTGCTCTAAGGCGTGCGGTATTAGCAGCGACTACACGCTTTGAGCAGCTGTGTTGTTGCAGAGACCAAGGTGTATATATTATAGGATAATTATTACCTTGCCTCTTGTACGCTACTGGCTGTGGAGTGTTCCTGACCATACAAGTCAAATATTTCCTCAGACAACTCAGTGTTGTGTATAGTCACTGCTGGTCACCGCACACCTTGGAACACTCCACGCGATGCCCCTGTCGTATATCATGACTTGTCGTATCTCTTTGCACAAAATTGTACTCAAAGATACTACAGATGCAATTAACTATTCAAAAAAAATTATTATCCTCGCAAGCAAAATAGGTTAGCCACTAGTCACATTATTTGGCAAAAAAGTAGTTTGTGTTACATTGTACATTTACACACTTACTGAAACAATGGGACAGTGTTCATACAACTGTATACAATTTACCCAATTGACCATTCATATGTATATTTACAGTATCTCCGACGATAGTTATTTTTAGGGCGTTATTCCATCAGTCACATGATCTGACTCAAAAGCATTTTCACTCCAAAAATCATTTCCTTAGTCGCTGAAGAAATCCACTACAGTGTACATTTTTACAGTTCTTCTACCTGCTATTTTCATAAACTGTTCCTCTCATATTCTCATAAAGTTTTAGAAATCTTCTGGTCAAAGCAAAAAAATAATCAAATAATAAAGCTTGAAAAAAAAATGCCAACTTTCCTAGTACCTTTTCCCATGAATACCTTTCAGAGTGACATTTAGGCTATTCAGAAGGATAATTTACTTCCAATAACTTACTGCAGTAATTTTTTTCTTATTTTTGAGGCTGAAGTTTTTATAATAACATTATACATATCAATAAAAACCACAAATACAAATTATAACCTGCTATACATTTTCCAAAACAGCTGACTTCACCTGATAACTATCTAACAACTGACATATAATGGGAGGGTGATTACTATGGTGGGTTAGGGTGTTTAAAGGATATGTCTGCACTAGCCTCAATTAATGTAAAGCTTGGCAAATTGGAAAGTCGGGGAGGGCAGACTCTCAGTCGAGAAAAGAAACATTTTTAGATTCCACATTATGAAATTACAAAGTAAACCTGACTGGAGAATACTGATAATGAAAGGAGCTTTAAAATACAAGTTTGTTGGAGGATCCTGTTCAGACAGTCAATGTATTATACATATATCATAAATGAAAATGACCTTTATCATGAACAGTTGCAAATATTTATATAATATACACACATTGAATAGCTAAATAGCTTTGCATTATTCATGTTGAGACATTATGTATGTAATATATGTAATACTTATGTTCAGTGGTGGGACACTTAAACCATTTTTGCACCTAATTTGAACATTATATGTACATATAATATACACAATGAATGCCCATAAGAAACTTATAACTTACATACAATATAATTTTGTTGTGTGGACAGTGGAATCTACTTGAAGGATGGTATTGATAGGTTCTGGTCTTGGACAGTGAAGAACAGAATGAAGATTAATGTGTGTAAAACCAAGTTGATGAGGCTTACTTGGAAGAGAGTGGTGAGTAGAGCGGTATAGATGAGATGGGCAGGAGATAGAGGAAGTAAGAGAATATAAGTATCTAGGAGTTGTGATTCAGGCGGATCTAAGGTAGACAGAGTGGCTAAGAAGGGAAGAAGGGATTTAGGACTGCTCAGGAGGGTGTTGAAGGGGGTTAGTAGTGAGTTGAAGGGAAAGGCATATTGCACGATGGTTCATCCAGTATTGGAATATGCTGCTGTAGAGTGGGATCTGTACGTAGAAGTTCAGGGAAGGACAGCGAGGTGGGTGATGAATAAATGGATAAGGCAGGGTCATACTGGTGAGGAGGAAAGGAACTTTAGGCCTAGCATGATCAATGTTGCAGTGCCAGAGTTTTCAGTGCTGGAGCTCAAAGTATTTCAGACCCATTGGTTCATATCCATCCGCTCCAATTAAAGCGGGGGGTCCGGGGGTCCTCCCCCAGGGACCTTCGAGTTTGAAGGTGCAAAATAAAGCTATTTTGCTAACAGTGGCAGAGCTTCCGCTCCTGCCTCAAGAGCAGTGGCGGAGCGTCGCACCGCCTCGCTCCGCCCCCACTACAACACTGAGCATGATGATAAAGGAATTGGGATAGAAACCATTGAGGGACAGCAGACTGGTCATGTTGTATGGGATGATGAAGGGGGAGGGAGGATGAGGAAGTTTGGCCTAGAAACTGAGGGAATTTTTAAGTGGAAAAAGTAACAGTGAGAAAATTCAGATGGTGTGGAGGAGAATGAAGAGGGGTAGACAGTCGATGTTGGTGAGGACAGCGAGGGAGTGGACTGCATTGAGGGAGGTTTTTGAGATTGTGAGTGGGGTTGGAAAGTTTAGGAAGGGACTGGATTATTGGTGCTGTGGGAATGGGGAGGAGTCGGCTAACCACTGGGTGTTGGCCCTATTGTAAGTATAAAACTTATTATTATTGATTTGTGATAAACCTATAGGCCTGACTACACGATGAGCCATCATTTTTCAAAAGTGTATTTGCAAGAAAAAGTGCTGGTACAGAACACATAAACTTACTACCTAGAGAAATTAAACACAAAAACCTTCCCCCCCTTTTATTTTAGCGAAATGTCACCTATAGGTAGGTTCCAAAGTGTATGACAAATTTGGTTGGAAGGGCAATCCGATATTACTGATAATAAAATAAGTTTGAGATAGATATGTAACTGGGGAAATTATGTGTGTATGAATATGTTGAACAATATTTGGTAGGCCCTGTACTGTTGTATTATTGATCTTGTCCCCCATGTTTCAAATTACAAACAAAGACTGAATATTCGTTTCCTGGTTTTTGGTTTTGTTACATATGAAACAATAAATAGATTAAGGTTATTGTAAACTGTTCGCTACGAGAAACACATGTTTACACGTCTATAAAATTAAATGCTTTTGGTGTTAAATTACTGGGGTTTAAAACATCAGTAAGTGAAATTGAATCGTCGTTGAATGTACTACTCACAACACAGCAGTTCTGCAATAATCATTAATCGCAAGCCAAGAGTATTTAGGTTAAGTACATAATATGAACACCGAATTTATTAAGATAACCATGACGAGCATTCCAAATTAACTAAGCCTACAATGTCATAGTTTTAATTACTTTCAGGCATAGAAAAGAGATATATAAATGAGATAGAATGCAAACTGATTGTGGTAGAGGTGTGACCATAATTGACCCCCATTTTTATTTCCTCTATGACTAACACAGCAGCACCAAACGGCCGTACATGTAACTAACGTAAGTGCTCGGGTCAGGAGTGGACTAAGTACTAATATGCAAGAGTGACCTATAGTACTTGTTTATTAGTATTATTTTATGTATACATTTTATATATACATTTTCAACAGCTGAATTCTAGCATAATAAATCCGTTTCAATGTTAATGTTAACATGCCATTGAAAAAAACTGTATCTGTAAAAAATCGAAGGAAATCCATACATGCATGATATATACATCAGACAAGCGCGCAAAAAGAGCGCGGAAAAGAAAGAGAGGAGAGAGAATGAGAGGAAAGAAAGAGAGAGTTAAGTTAGCTCATTGAATGAGGCATTCAAATTACATCTCATTTTTTCTTAATTGTTGACTCTTACAGATCACACGACATTAATGAGAAATTTTTCATAATCATGATGCATCACCAAACCTAAAGTAACTCTGTGATTGGCTTCTTTGTAAAAGCAGGTTAAACTATTAAAAAAATCCTATATTTTTATGAAATCATTCCTCTATATGTATAGAAATTTTCAACAAACATTTCATATACATAAACCAACCATATTAAATCTTATGTATTTACAAAATGCCAACTGTGTAGACAATTACAAGTAAAAACCCTTCACAGATCGACACTATACTAATACGACAGGATAAAATACCAGTGCTCTTCAACTATTAATTTTAATGTCCAGTATTAATTTTAAGGCAAGGTTGTTCAACTATAATTAGTTACAATGTTCCATTCCCACTCCCTAATGCATTCACCTGTGGTCATTAGAGCACGAGATGGCTTAAAACTACGAGACCCTAGATTCACTAGTTTTTTTTTTTTTTTTCAGATTACACAAAATATTGACATTACTGTATTAATCTAGTATGTAGAAGCAACTCAACTAAAAGTTTTCGTAATCAACTCTTAGAATATTTTTTCACAATTGACACAAACCAGTCAATGTCCTCATAATTTATAATTGTTTTTACTATCTAATAACTCAAGAACAAAGGAGGGGGGAGAAAAGTGTCCGTGCCACAATTCACTTCTACTGCTATAGCAAGGATTACTACTTTATGCTGAACAGATAATCCATTTGTTTCATCTAATTTAGATTAACGTTTAGCTGTACTTACAAAATATCAGTTAAAAAAAAAAAAAAAGTAAATCTGTATGCATTCAAAATTTTTTTCGTGGATTTGTATGGCTGACTGGGGACATCAGCTCACTTTTAGGATAAAAAAAATTTCCTAATTGTAAAAAAAAATCTGAAATGAAGAATTGTAGCATTACGTAAATTAATTTCTTTCAAAAAACTGTAATGTTGTAATTGTAAGTAACTGTTTAAAGTTGTTTAGACACTATCCGATCATATATTTAAAAATATACAATGAAACTTCAATCCTACACTTTTCATATCTGATTTTGTATAATTAAAGAGTGCATTAACATTGCCTATCTCAAATATTATGTTATGGGCTTAAAATTGGACTACGGTAAAAACAAAGTCTACAATAAATTACCTGTAATATATTTGTAATAGCTATACACTCTTTAAAAAATTAGGTAATATGTTTTCAGGACAAATAAATATAAAAATACATACTGAAGATTGCTCTGTAGTTAAATTTGACTGTACATAACTACGAAAATTAAGACATATTTATTTCAGTTGACATTGTGCAGATTACACAATGTCAATAAAGTTATATTACAATCACAAGAATAATCTGCAAAAGCCAAAAAGGTTTCAAATTTTTAGGAGACTTTTCAAAACTTGTGTTTTACCTTTCTACAATTATTGTCCAAGTCAAAGCTGTTTATTAGGACACGGATCCTCTGACTAGTGTAGGTGACCCTCTGATGTCACAACACTGTCCGAAACTAGTGTCCTAAGTTAAGATGTCCCAGGACAAATGTCAATGAACATTCCACTCTTGTCCCAAGTTATATGTCCATATGAAGAAACTGGAAAAATAATAAAATAACTTATTTGGAGCGCAAGTTTCTTCTAAAGATAAATTAACTCGCTTTTTGGGAAATAAGATGAAATGTAATTAGTTCACTTGATGCGGGGTATATTTAATATTAGGTGCTAGGACTTAACACCATATTCACAGATAATCCTTGACCTCTGAAACAACAATTTTTTATCCAATCCACCATATTTCTTTTTTTGGAAACTCGTTCTGTATCCACCAGTTTTAACCTCCTGATAAACAATGAACTGACTTTCTGACATGGTTTCTGAAAACATTTTGTCGTACCAGTTTTGAAATTCAAAATGTCATATATGACATCATTATAACAAGATAAAAGTATATAAAATATCAAATGCTGTCTCCAGGGTACAAAAATGTGCATATTCACAAACCTGTCTCTCATTTTATATTTTCTAACTTTGAATGTGTTCGTTAACATTAGGTATCTTTGTTTAGTTCCATATGCAAATCTTACCTTCGTTAATGAAATCAATACATTCTAATGTCAAAAACACATATTTCTATTGAATTATATTCCATTGTAGGATTCGTAACAGCGTCAATTGACTACTCGGTTAATATCCACATAGTTTCATATATATCTAGGCTGTGATCCAATTAGTGCAACAATTGAACCAGACTCGAAAAAATTGACATTCCTGAATAGCCCATATACACCAAATTACAAGTCAGGATCGTAGCTTTGGATCGGACAATTGCAGACGGGCATTGACTGTGGCAAATATCTGCACTAATAATCACCATATTCACC
This sequence comes from Medauroidea extradentata, assembly GCA_003012365.1. NCBI lineage: Eukaryota > Metazoa > Arthropoda > Insecta > Phasmatodea > Phasmatidae > Medauroidea > Medauroidea extradentata. The sequence continues at coordinate 662 of PNEQ01060364.1, read as the reverse complement.
AATGTGAAAGGTTATCAATCATAAGTTACCAGAATACATATACATAAATTTATTTAATTTTTAACTCAAGATTGTTTCACATAAATAGGCAGTGTTTCTTTTCAAAGTTCAAACATGCTCAAGTCTTGTGAACCATTTTAAGAATATGTTCACAAAATTTGCACAAATACTCACTGCCTGGTTTGGCCAAAATATCTAAAATATTATAGTAAGTGCAAAAAATTTTCTTTTAAACATATATGCTTGATGCACCATAAGGACATAATTTAGGTATGTTTCATTACATGTCACATACAGGACAATGTGAGAAAATACAGTAATTTTGTTTGCAAACTGTTTTATGGCAGCCATGATATATTCTAAACAAGGTTTGTCATAATAATTAAAATTACACTGCTTCAAGATCAAAAAAGTACAGAAACATAATGTCTTATAATCAGAGTCTCATTACTCATTGGCCAGTCGGAGTCGCCAGCGAGTAGTGGTTAGAGTCGGACGCACTTTTCAGATCTCCGAGAATCATCACTGTTCCAGTCTGTGACATCTATGCAGTTAAGGCAGCAGTGCATCATGTAGCTGTAGAAGACTCCAGCAAGTCTCTCTTCTGCAGGATAACTGTTTATCTTCCGCGATCGCGAGCTATAGGACTAAAATTAGTGGAA
>PNEQ01060363.1:0-22500 GCA_003012365.1 Medauroidea extradentata | reverse complement strand
TGTAAATAGAATTTGAGGTATAATTGCACATTTAACATTTTTTTCTTAGAATTCCAAAAAAAACGAAAAATGTTAAAACTCAATTTGGCGACTGAAACCGAGCCGTAACGTTTCCATTACTTTATGTATTTCCAGCTTGGTTCATAGCAGTATACTTTCTTATACCTTCTACACACGCACCCATGTATTGGCAAGGGAAGGAACCCTGAACATAATTTTTTACTATTTAGAATTTAAAAAAAAAAATAGTTTCAGAGTTTTTCTAGGAATTTTTTGAAATCGTAATCTGTTACTTTCATTATTGATGATGATATTATTATTATTATTATTGCTTACATGAAATCTGAAGGGCCGAAATGTTTATATTAAGAACTTATGTAATTAAATTCTTTGAAAAAATTAAGTTTTTGAAAATATATTGACAACAGAAATACATATTTTTTACAAATTATTTACTGAACGTTTCCACTACTCAAAGAATTATCGCATTGAAAACAACGTGCACGAAGTCACGGCCAACAGCTAGTTACACATGTGTGCTGTTTGTGCATACTATTATTATTACAATTTGTTATCATTATTTTAATTTTTAGCAGCAGGATATTCATGCCTTAAAATATAACACAAGAACATCTATTGTTGCCATTTTGAGTCGCGATAAAAGCCTAACATCTGCACACCGCACAGTGGCCTGGGCAGACGCAAGGGTAAGGTGAGGTAAGAGAGGTTTACCGCCTTTTAACGACGACATCTATACAGCCGATGAGGGTGAAGTGAGGTGGACGGACATCACAACATTCATTCCCGAGCCGGGATTCTAACCCAGGACTTCTCACACCATAAACACTTGTAAGAGCATGCAGGGAAAGAGGTGAAGGAGAACGTAGGGACCACTACTTCCTTGCATTTCTTTCTTAACCCCAAGACACAGTTGTTGTTTTCCAATCTTATTTTTAGTGACTAATTCACGACCAGTTTTAATTGGATTTGGTTAGATTGCACTTAAGGTTTAATTTAAAATTGTGGTTTCTAACGCATTTTTTGAATTGGTGTTTGTAAATATTGTTTATGTTTTCAAGATTAAATGCATAGAATCTTGTATTCAATATTAAAACAGTTTAACTACTATTACAGTTAAGTAATTTCGCTAAGCATAAACATCAAACTAAGATGTGAAGGTAACACATATTTAAATACTTCGTCAGTCGCTTTGTCTTACATAGCGGTCGCGAAGTTGACTCCATGCTGGTACACGACTTCGTATATGAACTATTCCAGTAATTAGTGCTAGTTTTAAACCTGAATAATATAAATTCAGAAACTAAATATTACGTATTATCTTACTGACAAGTGAATGACTATGAAACAACATTAGACTTAATGTTTAAAATCTTCAGAATTCCTCGAGGTCGAGGTGGTCGAGGGGTCAGACCTCTCGCCTCCCACCAAGGTAATCCGGGTTCGATTCCCGGCGGGGTCAGTTCTCGGATTTTCGCATGTGGGAGTCGTGCCGGACGATGTCGTTGGTCGGCTGGTTTTCTCGGGGATCTCCCGTTTCCCCCGCCCCTTCATTCCGGCGCTGCTCCATACTCACCTCCGTCGATGTTAAGCGCTGACCAAAATCTCTCACAATTCAGCACATCTAGCCTGTTAAGCCGTAGGCTGTTCAAGGTAAAGCGAGACTTTTCAAGTCAATACTGCCAATAATAACAACAATTTGAATAATAATAATAATAATAATAATAATAATAATAATAATAATAATAATAATAATAATAATAATAACTACGTTGTATTGTATCTTAACCTGTTAAATTCCGAATACAGTAGAATATATGCTCTGGGTTTATTACTTAATCCGATATTTTTGTTATAATAACACGTCGTGGAAATTGGCTGAAAGACAAAAACTGCTAGGGCTACACAAGTTGTTACTTTATCATGGATAGCTTATACCAGCAGGAGGAGAGGTAATAACTTTCCCCCTCTTCCCCCCGAAACCCACCCCCAACCCGTTTGTTTCTCAACTGCCTAGAAATGTTTTGAATATAGTTGTATGACTGTCTCCGCATATTACTACTTAAACATGAAATTTATAAAATAATTTACATTATTTTTAAAATACTCATCGGTAATGTTCGGGCTTTTAAGGGGGGGGGGGATTATATGAACATAAAGTTTTAACCCTCTGATCATTATTATCGTTCAGTTTGTAAGGCATTTTGATGTAAAGGTATTAAGTGTTTCGTTAATGCATATTATGGATAAATTTAGAAAAGTCTATTTGGAATACAAAATGGGGGGAAAAATACAAAAATTGTATTAGACGAAAGTGTCGTGATAGGTAGAAAAGTAACCGGTACAAACATATAATAATGAATTTGTTGGTTTTAATTGCGAAGTGAGCAAGGCTACACCCGCCCAGACGTGGCACGCTGACAACAGCATAATCTCGGTAGATCTGACAACGCAGCGTAGGGCTGCCCTGTGCCCCTCCCCGCCGCTTCCTGGATATCCAATTTGTAATTCTATTGTGCCCGGAGCGCCATTGCGAGGCCTAATTATGCTGCAATCTGGTCCGCCAGCCCCCCCCCCCCCGGGGCCCAGGGATATCCTAGTAACACGACTACAAGGGCGCGCGCGAGTGTTGGAGTGTGTGTCGAAGCACGATAGCTGCCGACGAGAAATTAAAGTCGGCTCTGCCAACCTCACACTCAAGTCTCGTCCTGGCTGTTCTATACGCTCCCATCAATCAAATAACCTCGTCGCTTCTTCCCTTCCCCGCGTCATTCTCTTCACACGACAGGCGTCACCCTAACTTCACGACACCGTGTCTCGTGGCTACCAGCACACGGCCATTGTCGTACATATCACATCGATAGAGATATATTACATCGCTAAAATGTTTTGTACCAACATACCTGTGAAAACTATAGTTTCTTGCAACATCTATTATTGCTAGAGGTGCGTAAATTTCGCAGATACATTCCAGGTCAGGTTGAACGCCAATTATGTATACTTCATTGTCATGTCTGTGACTTGCTGGCGGCTGTTAAGAAACGCGTTTGACTACTGCAAGCCAGTAGTAAATAAGGAAATATTGCGAAGTGCTATCGCTTGCTACCTGCTTGTACGGTTATAAGCCAATAGATAATCGATTGTGGCCAGTGGGTCTATAGGGCTGACAAGTCTAGGCTGCTGCCAGATGAATCCGCGAAATTGACGTACCTCTAAATATTGCGTGATGTACGTATGACACAACGTAGCCGTATGAGACCAATAACAGGCATCAAATATTACAATAGTGGGATTCTAATTGGCTCAGCCAGATACAGCAACATCTTCACATACAAGCGAAAGCCAGTCATCTTCTGGTAAGCTGAACGTGCGTTGAAACCCAGCAAAAAATCAAGTTTTCCCGCGATAAACCTTCATCTCTAGCAACGTATAACCGAATGTGGCCAATGCGTGTATAGGATTGTGAAATCTAAGCTGTTCCTGGTATAACCGAATGCGGCCAGTGCGTGTGAAATCTAAGCTGTTTCTGGATGAATCCGCGAAATTGACGCACCTCTGATTGTCAGTCTGTGGACACATGATTTTCGCGAAAATACATTTTTGTACCATTTTGATTCAATGTCTTATGTGTAGAGATCTGAAAAATTCGCATTTTCTTTTAGGCGCAAGCTAGAATTCCAGCAACTATATAGGTTTGCATCACGTCCACAATTGGCCGTTGACTTGCTTGACACTTCCTGGAGGTAGTTGGGCCTATAATAAATCTGTAACGGACTACAGACCCATTTGACTGTGTCAGCGAGCAGCTAATGAACAGCTGTTGTTTGCTTGGGTTAATATACGGCGTGTATCAAAAAGAATCATTCGATTCTAAAAATTGATACGTATTCTGCAACTTGAGATATGTGCGTGTACAACGTACTGTTGAATGAGGAAACGTTTGAGTTTTACATGGTTCCCGCAAGGTAGTAGCAGTGTGTTTAAGTGAACGCCCTCTACAGTTATACTAAACATGGAGTTTTGTGTTTTACGTTTTGCGTCGGTAATAGCAGTTAAGCGTGACTTTCGTACCAGGTATGGTGTTGCTCCTGCTACAGCACAGAACATCAGACGATGCCGGGTCGTCCCCGAGTGCCCGACACAGACGTGGAGCGCAACAGCCATTGTTTCACATTCAGTCCGAAGTAATCAGTTCTCCGTGCAGCTCGACAACTCAACATTCCCTCGATGACCGTCTGGCGTGTGTTGCGTCGACGTTATACACGTGAAACCTTACAAAATGCAGCTACTGCAAGCTCTTCGTGGAGGTGACGAAGAACGACGTGTGAGGTCAGTAAGTCCGTTCTTGACAAGATGGAGGACGATGACAGTTTTGTTCCATGCTTAGTGTTTAGTGACGAGGCAACATCCCATTTAAATGGAAAGGTGAACCGCCATAACGTGCGAATATGAGGTACAGAACAACCACATGAAGTTGTGCAACACGAGAGGGACTCTCCAAAATTTAATATATTTTGCGCAGTTTCAAGAGAAAAGGTGTACGGTCCATTTTTTTTTTTTTTGCAGTTACAGGAATAACGTATTTCGATATGCTTCAGAACTTTCTTTCCCACAGTTGGAGAGTGATTCGAAGGACTTCATTTACCAACAGGATGGAGCACAGCCACACTGGCATCCGGAAGTGCTTCCTGGACGATGGATCGATCGCACTGGACCAAATGATGCAGCCTTACATGACTGGCCTCCAAGGTCACCGGACCTGACTGTATTGTGGGGGTTTATTAAAGACTCTGTTTATGTGCCTCGGTTACCAACGACAATGAATGAACTGAGACATCGCATAACAGCAACTGTGGAAGCAGTAACTCAAGACATGCTGGCTGCAGTATGGGAACAATTTGAATATCGCCTTGACATATGCCGTGCATCTCAAGGGAGGATTATGGAACACCTATGAAAAGAACTTTGTATGTTTCCCTTTCAGCAAAAATAAGAATTACTTTGATATGTTTATTAATTTCTGAAATACAGACGTGCCAAATCGGATGATTCTTATTGATACATCCTGTATATTCTTGGAGGCTAGCCTACAGGTCTGTGAACACGCGAATATTTCCGGCCTCTACATGTGCTCTTCAGATCTGCTTCGTGGTCAGTGAGTGTATGTTTTTAACTCTCAGTAAGGTTACTTCTACTACAGGTTAGAAAGATCAATGTTAGTTTGTCACAGGGAACATTTCTGCCACTTGAGCGCTGGTATCGCTAGTGCACCAAACTGACCAATCACAGAGCTTTGTTGGATTTTAAGTTCCATTAAGTTGATAATTTAAAACGCGAAATCGGTTTCTTTTCACTTTAAAATTAAATTAAATTACTAATATAATTTCCAAGTTTATTTAAATATAATTTTACTACGGTTTCTTAATTATCTGGTCTCTTAGCGATTGAAGCGAAACTAGTGGCAGAAATGTTCCCTGTGCCAAGCTCTTCCATAAGAAAACGTGTTTTCTTTCTAACCTGTAGCAGAATTAACCTTAACTCTCAGCGTCTTGGGTTTCTATCCACTAATCACAGACGTGTATTGCCACAATAACCTCACTATGAGTGGCACATAAGTAATGATACTATACAAACACACCCTGCCAACAACCATGAAGCACAGCTGCAGATGTGCATGTAGGCACTGAAACAAAGTGCTGCAGAAATATTGTCGCGGAAACTACCTGCCCTAGCGACACCAAGTCAAATAACAGCCTCCCAATCAGGTAGGGTGTAATTGCTACTTTGTTTTCTAGTCAGTTTTGGCAGCAATGATTCTCACGTGATTTTTTATTCTTTATCAAGATGGCTGTGGTGTTCTGAACGTCGCCAGAAAATAACGAAAAAAAAATATTTTCTTTACTAAAGCGGGAGTTCGCCTAAACATTTCAATTTATTAATAATTTTTACCGTTGTAGCCTACGAGATATGGTTTGATTTGTAGGAATACACTTTGTCTAAGGTCCAAATATGTGTAAAACGGTACTGCATACAAAGGAAAACCAACTATCTTACAGAAATAAAATAATTCACACCGAAGAACAGAGAGATTAGCTGTGTCATAAATGAATAAAAATGCATCCATTTTTGTTTTATTTTTAATAAAAATAAATTGTTGCGAAATGAAAATTGCCAATATTTTGCCCTTCTCAGACACACAAAAAAATTCAATACTGTCAGTTGATTTTCCTTTCTAGTTTAAAACCATTTTATAAAATTTGGATTCTGACATGACATTATACTAAAATTATGAAAGCATATATTTTCACTACTAGAATAGTCACAACATATGTCTAGTAAACAAACCATAGCTCGTACAAATAACAATAATTATTGAAACAAATAAAATATATGGTGAACTTCCCCCTTGTAGCCCTGTATATGGAATGAAAAAATTTTGTGCAGAATATTTGAAAATGTAAAGGAAAGTTTAGCCCGTATTTAACTTGAATGTTACGTCATAAAATGACCGAGCCACATTAGAATGTTTTATAGAGTGAAGTACAGGCGAGAAGAATTCACGGCAGTTACGTAACTTCCGCTATGCCAAATACATGCACCAGCCATGTAATAATGTAGTTGTTATACAAGTTCTCTAACGGCGTGGTACGAACAGCGAACAATTTAATAACTATAATATGCAGTGTTACACGAAGCCTTTGATGTAGGCTTATCTTTTGATACACAGCACGCAATACGTTTTTATATTATGTAGCCTTGCCACGCGATGAATTCCAATAACATCGCCCTCCGCCCTGCGTGCAGAGTTTTAAACTGATTATCGGAGAGTTTTTACAAGCGGATCGAAGGAAAACAACAGTTTCGGAAGCCTGCAGTTCTCTTTGAAGAGCCGCCTTGTGAAGCCAGCGACTAGAGAGGTTTCTACACCAACTTACACAACCTCTGTGCACGTGGATGTTCGTGACGCTGGGAAAAATCCTCTGACTTAGCTAATTACTATAGGGACATGATAAATTCACGTTTTCTTTTGGCTCCAAGCTATAATACCAGCAACTGTACGTTCATGCCACTGTCGCAATTGTCCCGTGACTTACCTGACACTTCCTGGAAGTAGCTTAGCCAATAGTACAGAAGCAACTAAATGCAGGCCCATATCACAGCAGCCAGTGAGCAGATGTCTGCTAGAATACATATATACTCTTGGAGGCTAGCCTATGTGTCAGTGAACCCGCAAATTTTTCCTGTCTCTACTAATAATATAAGTGAAGACATTTTCGTTTGTTAAAATTAGCCAAAACAATACAATCTGTTGACAAGGAAAATTTAAACTGAATTTAGAAAACATTTTTAAACCATACTTAGGGGCCGGAAAATTTCGCGGATTCAATTACCTGCATGTTAGAATGCACTATCCTATGCTTACTCAAGCCCCGACCATTTGTCCACTAACTGCTACTAACTGGAACAACCGACAACTAACAAATAGACGGGGCTTGAATATACATAGGATAATAGATTCTAGCATGCGGGTAATTGAATCCGTGAAATTTTCCGACCCCTAACTATACTGCGAAACGGTTTGACTATATCTGCTCGAGTTTGGGATTTAAAAAAAAATAATACTCTTGCACAAGCTTCAAATGTGTTGCAGTGTGTTCGGGTAAATTAATTTATATTCATAATTTACCCGACAAATTGCGGCGTAATTATAAGTTAGCAGCTAAATCGCAAGGCCTGTACTGTAGCGAAATGTCAATAGAATTTGAGGTATAATTGCATATTTAACAATTTTCTTCTCAGAATACCAAAAAAAGTGAAAAATAATAAAATTCAATATGGCGACTGAAACCGAGCCTTAACGCCATATAACAATGAGGTTACAAGAGCCTATGAGGGTGAAGTGACGTGAAGGGACAACATAACATTCATGCCCGAGCTAGAATTCAAACCTACGGCGTCTTGCACCGTAGACTGGCGCCAAACAATAAAAAAAAAGTTGTCGGTTACCATACTAACGTATATAAGACGGCTTAGGCTGTGGGTTGTCCACCATATTGTTACGTAACTAAACAAATTCACTGCTAATGCCCCAACCCATAGCCGTGTCCAACCCAACGCTTAGAGCGCTTGAAACCTCTCCTACGTACAATGACACGCGGCCAGCCTGCGGCTGTATTTACTCCGATCACCCTTTGTAATAGTATATGGGTGAAGTAGGAGTTGTTATCAGAGACCAGTAGCGGTACGCCAGGTTATATTAGCTTGTAACTGAAGGCCAGGTAATGACGGAGTCGACCATTACTCTGATACTGCACCCGGGTGTAGTATTCACCTACCAGCCCAGCCTCACACTTCTACAAACATACATTGAATTATGCTACTTTCTGTAATTTGCTGCTTATTTAATTGTAGTAGTGTCATCTAATATCATTAAAATTATATGTTGTAGAGTGTACATTTTCGTAATTTATATTCTTTTTAAAAGATCGTCGCCTACCAGCGCGTCAGAGGCTCAGAAATGACGGCAACATAAGGACGACCTTGAGAGACGTATGCTCTTAACTAGCGTACTAGTTTCCCGCCGAACAGTTTTTACTATGGGACGTTAAGCGGTGACCATATAATTTGATTGGCGGAAAGTCTGCAGCAAAGTTCAGTGCACATCGCAATATGAGCTTCACATACATCCGGTTAGTACATTTTGAAGTACGGCAGTCTGAAAAGGCCGTTTTTAGCCATGTTGGAGGGCTTAGAAACAGTGTTTTTAACTAGCATAGTGTCTTAACAATGATGTTCCGACCTTGTCTGAAGTTTGTTTTATTTTCGTACGTTGGCACACTGGACACAGTTACGTAGAAAAAGCTGCTTACGAGCACACTGAGACGTATTTGAAACTTGAGGTAGGCGGCCGCCATAAGTCGACTGCCAGACAAGGCTGGCAGTGTGCTGTGCAGAGCCTCGACCGATACTACTTTATTAGAAAACTTCTCATCGTGCGTAACTGAAGACTGCTTAGAAATAGCATTCAAAGAACCATACACGAGTATAAACCAATACGCGTTCTCCGGCAACCTTTAAAGCTTATTTTGGCGTTGTCAAGTTAACAGCAATAATATTGCGTTCCTTTGTTAAATCGACAACTTAACATTTCTGACAGATAAAAAATAATTTTGCTACAAGCAAAAATTTTGGGTGAGGTAATACCATAATGGTAAAACGCTGATATTTGATGAATCCAGTAACCGAAAGTAAGAGAATTTTGCCTGTAACTGTTAACAACAGAATTTTCGCGCAGATTACACGGCATCAAAATGAATACCAGAAATTTCTACTCATAAAATACTTCAAGTGTGTACGCCCAAGTGTCTATGTGTGCCAGTGTTTCCGTGTGCGCGTGTGAATTGCGTATTAGAGATGAGAGGAAGAAATGACACACATGGCATTGTGGAACAACACTCTCTTGTATGGTTTTAGGATGACAAAAGTTTAACAACGCCATTGTACCTCAAATGTTACGGGATAATTTAAGTAAGGAGAAATAATAAGCACCTTCTGGCAGTTTACAAACAAAATTAAATATTTTATATAGTAAAAAAAATTGCCGCGGCCTCTATCGATTAAAAGTACATTAAGTATGGACTTGTAAAATATGACAAATTTCTCAACAAGTAATATACAAGTGGAGGCAAGATATTTCAAAACATTGTAGGCTATTAAACACACATTTTGCTACCTTGTATCGCAATTAGCTAGATACATCCTGGAAGACTGAAAATTATATTTTATAATTTTTAATGTGTAAAAGGATCAGCTTCACCACCTCTTTTTTTTTATATTTCCCGCCAAATTCAACTCATTACTGTGGTCAAGCTTTTGAAAAAATGAGTAAATAAACATAATTCCTTTCTTTATTTTGTCTTTCAAGGTATCCTATGGAATCAAAAGAAAAATCAGTGAATACTGACTGATTAACTTTTGAAATGTTGGTGTTACAAATTGGAGTACGTGACTATTCAATCAATTGTCAGAGATTGTCAACAGGTTATTTAACTGCTCGGTCCGGAATCTATGAAAACCAGTGGAACATCAGTGAATATTCACTATTTACGATTTAGAGTGTATGATAATCAAATCTACAACAATATATTGGGAATAATTTTTTTTATAAAAATGTATGATAATCCAAGATGGCGGCGGCTGGCCAATCCCGACAAAATCTCGTCACTAGCACACTCGGTCCTTCCTCGGCGATCCCCGCGCTGTTATGTCAGACCTCGCGGAGAATGCTTGAACAAAGAGCAGTTGAAAACACAACCCTCTTCATCCCGGTCAACAAAGACACCCCCACTCCTTTTATTTCTCTACCACGCCAATACGAGCGATGCACTCAGCGGAGGAAATACAGCCAGTTCGACAATGACACTGGATGGCCGACCTAATTTCCGGTCTGCGCACCCACTTCCTGCTTCTCCGCTGTCGGCACACGGCCTTCACCTCGACCCACGTCTCCAGCTGCACGACATATCGATGTATCGATATGCAGTTAAACAGTCGACGCAACCACGATATAATGCGCGGATTTACGAATACACAGGACAAAGAGATTTTGCTCTCTAAGTATTTCTTGTTAATGAAGGTACGTAACTTTTGTCGCACAATACGACATTGCACATATCTGCTGTACGCATGCATGTATAATACACGATATGCTAATAAACTAAGTATATAACGAATATAGCTTTTGACAAAAATCAAAGAAGCAAGTATTAAACAAAACACTACAACTTAGTTACTATTAAATAGGTAATTCTTTCATCTACCTATAAACGTCTATCAGTAGTGCTTTAATTCCAGTGCTATAGCATGTTTATTCGAGTAGTTTACATTAATCTCTCATAAAAAAACCCCCACGTAAGGGTTTATTTTTGTCCACTGGAAACATTGCAAAAGAGAAGCTATATATGTTTTGTTTATATTTCCGTGATACAAAGATAGCTAGAGATGATGGTATATCGCGGGAAAACTTGACTGTTTGCTGGGTTTCAACGTACGTTCAGCTACCAGAACATTACTGGCTCTCGCTTGTACGTGGAGCTGTTGCCCTATTTGACTGAGCCAATAAGAACCCCGCTATTGTAATATTTGATGCCTGTTATTGGTCTGCAGACATCTACGTTGTGTCAGACCTATATCACCCAATTATATAGGTCACAAGAAACTATAGTGTTTTCAAGGGTATGTTGGCACAAAACATTTTCGCGGTATGCCATCATCTCTACAGATAATATACATTTCAGATAATGAGTATTTAAAAAAGAGCAGCGGAAGTCGAGAGGTCAGACCATTCGCCTCCCGCCCAGGCGATCTGGGTTCGATTCCCGGCGGGGTCGGTCCCAGGATTATCGCATGTGGAGATCGTGCCGGACGATGCCGCTGGTCGGCCGGTTTTCTCTGGGGTCTCCAATTTCCTCCCCTCCTTCATTTCAGCGTTGTTCCATACTCACCTCATGTCACCCCTAAACAGTACTAAAGTCCTATAAGTGTCGAGAGCTTACCCAAAATATCTTCAATCTGACTGCAGAATAGACTGCAAACTGTTGTATCCTCCTTCGTGGTTTGCAGCTGTGAACGATTTTGACCAACAATAACAATGTATACGTTACAAAGACCAAACTGCATGGTGTAAAATAGAGGGAGTATTGCCTGACAGTGTATTCTCCAAATTTTTATAGCGTCCTGCGGCTTGTATAATTGTACGACTGTTAGGTGTCATGGTGTGATTGTTTACACACCAATCACAGACGTTCAGTCATAGCGCACCAGTAGTATTGGCCCAGTCAAATAGGGGACTCTCCAGTGACTAAAGAAAAGAGTCTGAAATGAATGCATTACACTGAAGCCTAGCAAACAGTACATTTTTTTTCGCGATATCATCATTAGAGATCATCGTAGAGACCGGAAAAATTCGCGGGTTCACTGACCTGTAGGCTAGTCTGCAAGAATATATAAGAACTGAAGTAGACGGCAGATGCTCATTAGTTGCTAGCTGTTTCAGTCATATATGTCTTGTAATAGTTACATTTTCATTATTGGCTCAGAGACTTCCAGGAGGTGTCAAATAAGTGAAAGAGCAATTGGGAAAGTGACGCAAACATATAGTTGTTAGAATTATAGCTTGTGCTCATGAAAACGCGAATATTTCAAGTCTATAATTGATGGTACACAGCGAAATTATTTTGTCCCACCATACCCTTGAAAACACTGTAGTTTCTTGCGGCATGTATGATTGGGCGTTATAGATATGACGCAACGTAGCTGTCTGGAGACCAATAACTGGTACGAAATATTACAATAGCAGGATTCTTATTGGCTTAGTCAAATAGGGCAACAGCTCCACGTACAAGCAAAAGCCAGTAATCTCTTCATAAGCTGAACGCACTTTGAAACCCAGCAAACAGTCAAAGTTTTCATGATAAACCATCATCTGTAAGCACCATCACTACTTACCAATGACACATAAAACACTCAAATACGTGGTGACATCACATGCAGGCATATGGTTTGTGTTCGAGGCAGTAAAGGATAATGAAATCTAGTCTGTTGCCAAATAACAATGTGAAGTTTGCATGCCTGTATCTAATATTTGAGATTTCTGAAGATCACTCTTGAAAAAAAAATTATATGCCTGGAATTTCTGAAGGAATCCTGTAATACGAATTTGTATTTATAGTTAACATATTTCTTAGAAACCTGATATATTGAGTAAGGATCAATTTTAACACCGAATTCCTATTTTAGGTCAGTGTACTGATATGACCCCCGAGTCAAACAAGCAAGGGTGACACCTTCAATTTATCCCCCTCTCCCCGGGTCATAAATGAGTGTTATAGACGAACCTGAAAGTATAATAAACACTACTACAGTATGTAAGCTTGTTATGATAGGTGGAGTAGAGTCGTTGATAAAATGAACCTAGATGACATGTGAAGGGTAGCACTTAGGAACGCGGTCCTCAACAGACAATGACATGACAACACACACGGAGGAACGTAACACTCAACCAACTTCTGCCTAACAATGGGACGTCCAGTTAATTGACACGTAGCAACGCCGACACATTGTCAAAAGGAACCGGCTTTTGTAAAGGGGGAGGGCAGACGGCTGCGGCTATACGACAAACGGATATTCGAGTCGCTATGAAGGGGTGGGGAAGTGGCTGCCTTCATTGAAAAAGGAACATAATCTTCTATCAACCCCTTCTTCTCGCGAGACATCGTTTCCGGTGTAGTAACCGCCACAAGACACCAGGCTTCTGAGTGTTGTCAGGGTCGCAAACCTCTAGACTTGAAGGCGAATGCACCAACATGTACCAATCCTAATACAACTCAAACAAAAGTGAACAACACCAGACATTATTAGGCACCTCATTTCCGCGAGATTTTTTTTCCACAACTTTGTTTCAGTGCCTTGTGTGTGTTGAAAGTGTAAATTCAAGTGTAGAATTATATTTGTTTGCTAGTGTTATATTCTGTCTTATGTAAATCTTCCATATTTTGACATTTCTCTTCTGAGAAATGTGTCCGACAGTTCTACATTGTTTGGAGCTTTAAACCTACCTGTCTTCCTGGAAAAGCACGGTCTCTGCAATACTGTGTACAGACACACTTCTCAGAAGTGAACTGTCAAAATACGGAATACTTACATGGGACAGACTATAGTACGATGTATATAAGAATTCTACGAAGAGAGTGAGAGCGAGAGATTTTGGTCAGCGATCAACATCGAGGTCTTAAGCGCGGTTGAGGGATGATATGAGGTGAGTATGGAGCAGGGCCGGAATGAACGGGCGGGGCAAACGGGAGCTTCCCGAGAAAACCCGTCGACCAGCGGCATCGTCCGGCACGGTTCCCACATGCAAAAGAATTCTATGGAGTTTAGTACACGGAACAAGGATTTGTTGAAGAAGATACGAAGGCTGTACTGTTTACATATCGGAAAGTAAAAATTTGCTGCGTGCCAATGTTTTCTCGAAATCACTCCAGGTGAATGCTGGGATGGTTACTTAACAAAGGCCATGGCCGAATCCTCCCCCAGCTCCTGTCATTGTACCAAGTTGTGTGTAACCTATAACGATCTCGCTATCGACGAGACGTCAAGTCCACATACCTTACCTTACAGCGTACCGTGGTAAAACGTTTCTTGCATGAATTGTACAACTCAACAAAGTGCACATCTGCAGCTGTGTTTAGTGGTGTCTATGTGTAGTGACGTCACTTGTTCGGCTGTGCCAATTAGAACAAAGGTTACTGCGACAATGCACGTTTCTGATTAGCGGCTACAGCCCCAAGACAAGGAATAGTTAAAAACTTCCAGTCACTGACAGTATGAGTCACATGCATCTCAAGTCAAAGTACGAATTGGAGTACTGCGGCATATGCGTAACGAACTTGAAATTAATTTAAAAAAAAACGGAGGAGAGGGCGGATTAGTATGATAAACAATGGGAATGTGTCGTCAACATCATCAATTTTTATGTCTTAACCAACGTCGAAAAGTTTCAACGGACACATTCTTCGTTTCATGGATAAACATATAAGGTAAATGTACCGAATATGACAAGCTTAAGGTTCACAAAGTACGTGTGCCTAAGTCATTAATTAAATTACTAATATAACACTTGTATGATGTAAGACAGATATTTATGGATGGTGTATGTTCATACTATAGACTAGTGTGTATCGATCCCACATCGATCTCGGGATTACCACACAATGGCGCATAGTGGGCCATATTGACAACTGGGCCATATTCGGTACAGGTACCTTATTTTTATTGTTTCTAATGTGAAGCCCTTGATGACTATTCATTGCGATAATTAAGTTTGTACTGACGAAGAAAAACTCCATCTGTGGTGCTAGGCTAGGATGAGGCATATCTTTCACACTCCATACAAGCCACTCACCACTCCATCCACGTGACAACAAAGCTGTCCCTCAGGAGTCATCAGGGCTGAGCATCTCGTCGAGGAAGTGCCAAATAAGTGGAGGGTAGAAGGGGGAAGTGGCGAGGCGACTTTCAACACTTCACCCCTCAGAGGGTTGGCCACTTCCCGTCGCAACGTTTTCCGACCACAAAGCAGCAACTCTCATCTATCATTCTTGGCTGAACTGTTTCAGAGTATATAGAACACAGGAGGGATGTCAAGCTGTGAAAACCGGAAATACATAAAATTTTGTGATTCGCCTGGCTGAGACATCAAGTGTGTTGCTGAGATTTAAAAACGCAAGCGTAAAATAAACTGTTTACAGACGTGTTTAAACACGAAAACGTATTTAAAAAAGTTTTCTCTGCCTAAAAATAAGTCTCCACAACTCATTTCAACAAAAAAGTTAATAATTTTTTTAGGCGTAAAAGTAATGTGAACAAATGTTCACGATTTCGTTTTAGCTGATTAATAGGGACGCTGATTTATACATACCCAGAAATTACGCAAGTTTACCGAACAACCAGTTAAACTTCCTAGTCCTGTGTACACTATGTACTCAGATACTTGTATATTGTCTGCTGCTCCAGTGAGTGGACAGTTGTACATGTGACAAGGTAGCGCGGCAGTCTGTGAGTGTTTTCAAGCAGGTCTGCTATTGGTTAAAAGTATTCAAGGATGAGTTTTATTAACAGCGCTCCAATCGCGATGGTAATTAACGTGTAGTGTACGTTGAACTTTAACGTCTTCTGGAAAGAATTTGCGATATATTCGGGTCTCCGCTGATTTATCGCGGGAAATGTATTGTATTCATTTCTGACGATTTTCTTTAGATACCGGATAATCCCTTTTTGACTGGGCTAATAATAATACTGGTGAGGCATGACTGAACGTCTGTGATTGGTCTGTAAACAACTACACCGTGACATATAACTTTCGCCCAATCATACAAGCCGCAGGACGATACAATGACTTGCACAATACTCTGGCAGAAAATATTCTAGTTATTTCCGCCATCTGTACTGATTAATTATCTAACCAGACACTTACCGTGTTTTCCCTTTATCGCTGTATACGTGAGGTGAGAGGCTTTTAAGGCACCTTCAACAACAAGGTCTTAAGAATCGACGAGAGTGAAAACTGAAATAAGGATGGCCGGAGCCAGGAATCAAACTCGGGTCCTCCCGAATGCGAGTCCAAGTTGCTATCGCAGAATAATCAAGTAGTAACAGAAGCGACAAGACGTAATTTTTATCGTACTCGTTTTATCTTTGGATTTCCATGGCGTCGGAGTTCGCAGAAGTTTGGTTACCTTGAAGTTTAATAAGGTGTATTTTATCTGTGAGGAAATTGGTACGTAAGTAACGTCATATTTACCATTTCTAAATATTTACATGAGAGACTAACAAATTACAGTATTTCTTGAAATGTAAGGGTTTGTTTGAACCAATGTCTCAAATTCCGTACGACTTTGTTTTCCTGTGCGCCTCGAGAGCTGGTACGATGACAACAATGAAAAAGCTTTCCTTGTTGCTTCTGTTAACATTACTCGGTAAGAAATATATAAGATATTTTCTATTCTTATATTATGTGAAACATTGGTCAGTTATTGCTGAAACTACATGTCTGCTCTCTGTTGGTAGCCTAGTAAACTATGAGTGCAGATACTTCCCAAGAACGCAACGTGGTTAAAGGTCGATAGGGATAGAGTGAGCGCTAACAATTTAATATTAGAAAAATACCGCTAGGCGTTACTGAATATGGTTCAATATTAAACATAGTTCCCTTAGTGCTTGTATGGTTGACAGCGAAGTTACGTAATAACGGTCCGCGTATTTTCCTACTTTAATACAACAATACTGAAACAAATCCAACCGAAATCGACATACTTGTATTTTATATAATTAATAAAATTGTTATCAACCTATATATATATATATTTATTTATTTATTCCCTTTGACTGCACAGTTTATCTTACAAGTGCAAACATCAAGTGACGTGTCTATATGGTAGACATGTCCCGTTGTTACCCGTTACGCGCCCGAAAAATACGAACTGTGTGAAAATAGAACTATAGCAGGCTTTTATTGAGTGCTTCATTTATTCTGAACCGGCTATAATCACGATGATAAGGGGTCTGCCTAACTGCGCTTCAAATGCGTCGCAGCGAGTTACGGCTGTTCTTTTTTTGACGAAATTATTTAATGTAAAATATATTTGTATATATACGAAAAGAACACACTTCAAACGATGTCGCTATGGTTTTAAAACTTCGGCCCGTTGATTAGAAATATCATTTTCGGGCTCCTCAAAATGGGCAAGAATGGGATTTCCAGACTATCGTATATGGGAAAATAAGAACTTGATTCGAAAAACACAACTATAGAAACAAGCGTTAGAATTTGAACTCTACTACACACAATTAAAGTAATGTGGTCAACGCTTAAAGTCTCATAGGTAAAAGGATAATAGTAAAACTCTGTACGCCAGCTGAGTGGCTTGGCCGGAGAGAAGATAATATATTACACACGTCTGTCAACGACAACCTTACAGCTCCTGCCTCACACACACGAACACAGCCTATCTAGGCAGGCCCCTTAAGGTATATCATGGTACAGTACATGGCCAGTATAGCTTACAAGGAGTGATGTGTGTGCTACACACCCCTGGCCAGCAGAGCCGCAAATGTAGTTGCAGCATCTCTCGTCAGGAAGGGTTGCGCACGTCAGGCGAACATTACCGCCCTCATGTATTATTCAACACTAGCGAGCTAGGTGTGGTGTTGGAGAAGGAGGGGGTTGGGTCTCCGGGCAGGGTTCCCAGCGTCTGTACGACGACGACGGTGAAACTAGGTCGTGCCGAGAGCCTCTCCGAGATCTCCACTTGACACCCTTCCCTCGGCGAGACTCGTCCACTCTTGACGGCGATCAAGGACACTTCCACAGCTCCTCTCGGACCTTTGACGGCGACCCTCCCTTCTCACGGCGGACCCTAGACGCGGCCGCACACCATAGTTAACAACAACACTTTTCTTCTCTAAGGGAGAATATTAGACAATTTTATTGTATTTTCAGTTTTTGAGCCATAACATTTATTCAAATTGTGTTATCAAAATTGTATCTTCGACAAAGCATATGATATATTCTTGGTAAACTGCTTGACATAAATATTAATGGAATCTTTCATTAATTTGTCGTGCAGCAAGGGAATGATAGGTTAACTTTCAAGAATTCTCTTGCAATGGTTCTGCATAATGAAAGACTCCGTTAGCATATTATATATGTCAAGCAGTTTACCAAGAATATATCCTATGCTTTGTCGACGAGAAAATTTTGATAATACAATTTGAATAAATGTTATGGCTCAAAACTTAAAGTGCAACAAAATTGTCTAACACACCCCCTTAAACACGACATTAAGAGTTATTTGTAACATAACTTATATTTTCGTTCTAGCACGGAACAGGGGAGGGCGACAAGTCGACTCCAATACGTTCGTTCAACACCGCTTCGCCTCTGACCAGTCTGAGCGCGGAGCTGTGTTTTCGTACAAAGTGTATTGCAATGGGAGTTTAAGCGGTGACCTTTTACTTTATTTGTAGAAGTATGTGTTAAGTCCAACGCAGGTCTCTAACACTTAGTTTTACGATTACGGCAGCTACAGCAATGTCAGAAAGTCAATTTGACTACTTTACAGGAGATGACAATCGTGTTTTAATAAGCTGGAGGTAAAGGAAATCTAAAAGATGAACGCAAAACTAACAGTTTACATGTCACAAATATTGAGAATATTATATTATTAACAGAGTAAGCAATGAGAACACGTGTGAAATTCATATCCTATAATTAGAAGCCCTGTGTTCAGTTACGTTCGGGAAAAACGCTGTGCTGATCTGCCCTTCCTCCCCCCCTACCCTTACTCATTCCACATCATTTCCTTCCCCGCGGCTAGCACCACAAAATGCCTGGAACGTGACACACGTAGAAAATAAAACATAACATCACTAATAAAACAAATTGAAACAAAATAATAATAATATAAACTAACAAGGAAAATGTCACAGAATTTTCTGAATATAGCAAAGGAAACAATACCAACAAACAAGAAAGGAGAGAACACAGAAAAGTCTGAATAAATAACAAATGAAATAAGACCAAAATAGTTTAACAAACTGATACCTTTCGCCTCCCATTATGGCGATCCGGGTTCGATCCCTGACGAGGCTCGTCCCTGATATTTCACTTGTGGGAAACGTGGCGGACGTTGCTGTTATCCGGCGGGTTTTCTCGGGGTACTCCCGCTTCTCCCGCCTCTCATTCCTTCTGTGCTACACACACATCTCACCACACTTCTTCCAATCCTCGGGTCGGAGGGCGACGGTCATATCTCGCTGGTCGAGCAGCCGTCCCAAACTTCACTCTGGCCATCTCTCACTGTCACCCTGCCAGTAGGCTGGAACACGTGCTGGATTTTCATTTTCAATATCAAAATGTAACTAAAATTTCACAAGGAAGTTCAAATTTATGAGCAATTAAGGAACGGAAAGTTACCGCTATATTTGAAAAAACAGCGAATTAAATAACCCCGCAGTAACTAAATAAAGAAACTAACTTCGAGTAGAAATGACTATGTTAGTACCGAAGAGGCTCTATCTTACCACTCAGGTTCTTAGACAAATCAACTGCGCATGGACATACCTAGAAATAATTTTCGGAGGGTGTTTTGAACTCTCGTCTTGCATAAATGTTTCAATGTAATATGTGTTTGACGTCTCTATATCTAATATTACATATTGTGTTAACATATTGGTTGTTTTTGTATAGTATTACAAATTTTTGTAATGTAAAATATAATACGTATATAAGGAAACTTACATTTCGGAGGGGGTTTGAACCCCCAAAACCACCTCCTTGTTACGTCCATGACTGCGATTATCATATACCCTAGATACGTCACATAGGCTACAGTTAAAGATAATTAAATACAGCTTAAACTACTGTCGACAATAGGAGCTAGTGATTCAAAGAATCAGTAAGAGGAAGCGAAGTGGCCATGGCCTTTATTTAGAACCTTCCCAGCATTCACCTGGAGCTATTCCATAAAACCAAGGAATAGCGCTTATTTTATTTAATAAACATAACTTCTCTATACATATTACTGCAGAACTACTTTATCGATATAACAAGATTTCGTTAGCATTACTATAAACTAGACGGTGTTATGTATCACTCGACTATAAGCCATTTGTAACGTATGTGTAGTCCTACATCTTGTAGTTACAAATATTGACTTAATAGGACTAACAGTTTTTGTAAGACTAATTCAAATCTGAAGAAGTTTTAGCGTAGTCTATTGATGCATAACACCACCCAACTTCAACTAACACATGATTTTATTAGCGACAAAGCGGCGTTGCAGTGGTTCATACATAATAGTTGTCTTCAAGAAACATGTGCAGTGACACAGAGTGTTAGAGTGAGAGAGATAGTCGTGGCTAGCTGTGAGGCACAAAGACAAACACCTGCCTGCAGCTTTGTTACTACAGCAGCAGACGTACTAACTAGGCGCTAATACCAGACATGCCCCGCTGCTCGACCTTGAAGACGTCAGCCGAGGTACATCCTACCACACAGTAGGAACATTCATATACCGGTATTCTTTTTTACTCCAAACCGCTTAAGTTATTTATATTATGCTTACCTACGAAAAGAATACACACTTGAAGCCATGCTTCTATTTTTTTTCAAAAATGCAGAACGCTTGTTAGAAACATGATATTCAGGCCTCTCAAAATGGCTAAAAACGTTTTTTTAGCCTGTTGTAATTCGTAAAGTGCAAAACGAGATGCATGCGCTGGTCTTTACTTCACACTATTCAAAACCAATATGTTGTGGTCACCGCTTAAAGTCCCATAGTAAAAAGACTACAAGGAAACCTTGCACGTCAGTTTGGCGCGCTGCGAATAGAGGCGATATGCTTCTCGTCAAGTGTGGGACACTGACTCTTATCGCTACGCTGTTACCACGCGTCAAAGGTGGACATTCGACAACGACGAAGACTCCTCTTAAGATTCCACTATACACCTGATGTACAAATAATTTGTTTTAAAACCGTAGTAAAACCGACATACCATTTTGTTTTTGAGCTCTTGCCGTGTTGTGATGCAAGACAACTATACATCCTCGGCATGAATATCATCTGCAGGAACGTACTATTAAGGTATAATGTGGTGTCAATAATAATTTTAACAGTTTCTGTGAAAATTGATTTTTTGATAAAGCAAGCAAAATCTGAGCATACAAAAATGGTCACTAAAACCGACATACTATAAAAAAAAAAGGATTAACGACTAAATACATGCAAAACACTGCAAAAGACAAGTAGTAAATATTAAACCCATGTGACTACAAATATTGCAATATTAAACATGGTTACAAAAAGAAATATCATTAAAACAAATGTTACGTACAAAAATCACAAATGTACATGTCGTTTTCGG
The DNA here is from genome assembly GCA_003012365.1 of Medauroidea extradentata. NCBI lineage: Eukaryota > Metazoa > Arthropoda > Insecta > Phasmatodea > Phasmatidae > Medauroidea > Medauroidea extradentata. Next base: position 999 of record PNEQ01060363.1, on the reverse strand, counting down.
CACTGCTGCACTCACTGTGTGCCCAGCCTAGACATGAGAGGCATTGGACCCACTCCTGCCCATCGGCATCTTGAGAATAAAGATGGTCACAAAACATACAAGCTACGTCATCACTTTGAGGAACATTTGGGGAATCCAACTCGTCATTAAATGAGTCTTCTCCACTTGAAGAAGTGTCCTCTCTACATTCCATGATAGGTCTACGCCTTTTTGCAGGCCTAGTATTCCCATTTGCATTTACACCTGTACCACATGTCGGACCACGGCCTGAGATACGTGATCCACGAGCTGCAGCACAACGTCGACCCCTTTGAGCTTTTATGGCCTGTTCCTTTTCCTTTTTCTTCTCAATCGATGCTCTTAAGTCATTTTTATATGGAGAAGATGTAATAATTGTAGAATCAGAAGCCTTGCGACCCCGGGTGGAACGTTTCCTTCTCTTCGAAGGAATTGGAGATATGTAAAATGGACTGGTGTCACATGAAGTAGAAGTAGAGGGTTGTGGCGCGTTACCATCAGTAGCGGGCGGAGGTATCTCATCACCTAGAGCTGTTTCACATGCTTGTGAACTTGGGTTGAGCGCTCCTTGAGTTTCTGGTTCTTCTTGAACTGCGGCGAGGAAGTCAGCATCCGAAAACACTGCACGATTCAATGGATACAATCATGTCTGTGGAACGCACCCACAACCGAATCTCTTCCGAATAATGCGTTTTCAATACACCCATGAAGGTTTTATCAAGAGGTTGTATCTTGTGTGTAGAATGGGGTGAAAACGAAATTATTGTCACAAAGTTAGCCTTGGCCAGGGGGCTTATTCTGAGTTTCTGTTTCCTACGAAAAAAGTTGTTACTGAGCGATAGTCGGTTCCAAACGACTGTTTGGTATTCTAAGTTTAAAACGGGGGTCGTTTGACGTCACGAGTCCGGTAGGAACTTACCAACTGCTCGCGAGCAGTTGGAAAGGCTGAATTTCGTCGGTAACTCGCAATGGCGGGTATAT
>PNEQ01060362.1:9815-26170 GCA_003012365.1 Medauroidea extradentata | reverse complement strand
TGCTCCGGCCGTATCCCTGTGAACGACACACGGCATGTGGGAAACATGCGCCTGCAACACCCATGTACAGAACACTAAGCGCCTGTTACATAGACAACAAAACTACTAGTGAAATACAAATGCCAGGAACATAGGCACGATGTCCACCAACACGGCGTACCACTGCTCCGGCCATATCCCGGTGAAAGATACACGGCATGTGGGAAACATGCGCCTGCAACACCCATGTACAGAACACTAAGCGCCTGTTACATAGACAACAATACTAGTGAAATACAAATGCCAGGAACATAGGCACGATGTCCATCAACATGGAGTACCGCTGCTCCGACCATATCCCGGTGATCGATACACGGCATGTGGGAAACATGCGCCTGCAACACCCATGTACAGAACACTAAGCGCCTGTTACATAGACAACAATACTAGTGAAATACAAATGCCAGGAACATAGGCACGATGTCCATCAACATGGAGTACCGCTGCTCCGACCATATCCCGGTGATCGATACACGGCATGTGGGAAACATGCGCCTGCAACACCCGTGCACATGAGTACTGAGTGCTCACGAAGATAACCCTATCTTCCTTGTCCTGGGTCGTATACAACACTTTTTTTATGTTAAGTTCATATCAATATGATTATAATAATGCAGTAAACCAATAATACAATTGGTGTTTGTTAGATACTTCAAACAGTGAACGATAAATGCGCCGGAAGTATCGGCAACGCTACACATCATATTTATCTACTACCATTGAAATGTACGGCAGATGCCACTCCATAGACTAATACCTCCATGGTAGTGACAAGACCACTTCCTCTTAGACCTTTGTTCCGACCATGGTCATATAGTTAGATCTGGCAACTGCCTATCTTTAACAATGCTTGGCCGCGTGCGCTTAGTGAAGTTCGCGGCGGCTTGCGAACTACGAGCGCTAGTAGTAGGTTGACCCATCGTCTGCATCGTTATTGATAGGCGTTTCGGACATTATTGGTTACTACATTTTAAATAGTTTCGCAAATAATTTGTCACATTTACAAGAAGAAATGCGTTATATGTTGGTGCTTTTCACGCAGTCGTTACCTTTGTCTTATTTAACGTACAATTTAAAATGACAAGTGTGCCTCGCGCCTGTATGCCACGAGGCTACAATGAATATTATTTGGATCAAAATCGTTAAATTACTCGTTATTTTAGAGTTCCATACGACCCCGTTAAAATACAATGAAGTGGCAGTGGAAAATATTATGTTACGATTTAGAATCAAAGTTTGAAAAATAGTGTTTACAATACAAATACTCTATGCTCAAATGTAAGTAGTTCTCAAGTGATTTAAATTTAAGCTGAAATAATATTTGTTGCAATTTTGCTTTGGCCAGCTGCTAAATCAATGTAATTATTCGTGCAATTCCATTATTGATTTAAAATAAGTATCAAAATATTAGCGAATACACTGTATTTAAAAACATGGGCAAGAAGGTCATAAGCAACACGAAGGTTTTAAGTTAAGTCCTTTCATCAGTGCGACACAAACCTGTTTATTTAAAGAGTCTCAGAACACGAAGAAAATAGATTTTAAAATTTTAGTACAGTGACCATTGGCAACTACATAGCTTGTTCTATTACGTGCCTGGGGATTAGGCAAAAATACTATAGTTTGCACTAGTTGCTGGCAATAGCAAAACTACAATGTAATAAATGATCAAAAAACGTGATACGATGATAACACGTACAACACGTTCTTTTTTTTTGTTTAGTGTTTTCGTTTGATTAATTTGTTATCTCCACAACTGTGAATGTGGTTACTAAACATACGTGCTAAAAGTCTAATGTAGTCAGTAAATATATGATTTACATGGGTTACGCACTCTTACTGAGTTCGGTGTACACATGAGTCCCCATGTTTCTCCTGGCATATTTTGGTTTCAGTAAAGAAAATTTTGCTGAAAGGCTAGGCCTATAGATTTCGTGGCTGTGGAAGGAATTAAAATGTACAATTAATGGTAACAAAAAATTCTCAACTGAAGGCGTCTCATTCACCTTAAAGTGGTCTAAGTAAAATTTGTTAATACATAGCCTACTGATATATAATTTTTATAATTTGTATTTAAATTTTTATGTGAAACCTAAGTTTTGTAGGCACTTTTTCGTATTAATTTTTAAATAAAATACAACAATATCGAATACTGTAATATTCTTTTAAAAAAATACCACATTGTATTTGTGTTTCAGGGATTTGTCAGTATAATTTAACCACCTTAAAATAATTATTTATTGCAATTTCACCCTCTATTTAAACCCCTTGACCAAAACCATTCAGTTTGTCATCACCCCCGTTGGCCAATTGCAAAAAAATTATTCAAAGATCAATGTTACGTGGATTACGTTTAACTGGTTTATGCTACAAATAAGAACTTAAGACTCTACGCAACAATTTAATTACTGTGCCAAGGCAGGACTTCTCTTAAACGCAAACAGTCTATATTTCCTGCGAGGAACCTGTTCGCGTATCTCCGTACGATCGGCCTCGTCGTACCAAACAACTCATAAGGCAGATGTCGGGCTGACCGATAATTAATTTATGAGCTTGGCGCCGTGGTTTTTTGTGCCCTCCTAGGAAGCGCGTTTTGACAGCTAGTTTACAAGCAACAGGTACAAAAAAATTACAGGAGAAAGTGTGAGGAAGGAATTGTAAGAGCAGCGGTCTAGATGCGTCAGGATCGCACTTCTTTTGTTTCTTTCCAACGACCACGAAGAACAGGCATTACAACTTAGCGGTAGTGCTAAAAGTACTCATCATCGGATGATTATCAAATATTTTTTTTACATCACATCTACGCCCGCATGGCAGATGCCGGCCCTAACAGTGTTTTGCATAATAATAATTTATACATGCAGTAAATTACGACCTGGAAAAGCTTTTAAATTTTCGACTTCCTCGTCGTCCAACTTTTCACTTTACTGTCACGGCATATGTTTTTTTTAATTCACTTTAACTTATTAGTTTAAAGATGCAAAACACCTGAAGAATGTTGAGAACCCTTATACACTATAAGTTACAATTAAAAAAGGAATGTGTTAGGTACTAACAGTTTTTTTTAATGAAAACGTCATTTTTGAACAACTTGATAATAATGTCCAGTATGGATAAGAGAAATGAACTCAACAATAAACTGTTGATGTACACTGTTAAAAATGTCCGTAAATTTACGGACAATTTTACGGAAACGTCTGTTTAATTAACGGAAACGTTATTTTGTAACAAAGTTATACGTAATTATGTTTCATTAATTAAACACGTGAAAAACTACGAGAAGGAACTAAATAAATAACCAAACACATTATTGTGCCTGCATCCTAAAGAAGTCACATAAATATGCGAGTTTCCATAAGTGGAGCTAGTTACCTTCCGTAAATTAACGGACACTTCTGGAGAATTTTTTACCAGCACTTCTCCGTAAAACAACGAAAATTATTTTTAACAGTGCCACCAAATGTTTGTGAGAGTTTTTTTTAGCAACTGTCGTTTAGTACCCCTTAGTAACATACCGAAAATTCCACGAGCATTCAGTACCACTTGAAATACTCTCATTTACACCGTTATAAATTTAAACGGAAATGTACCGTTAATATACGGAAATAGTGTCCGTAAAATTAAAATACGGAAATGTCTGTAGTAAATATACAGTACGGAATCATACGTATTATGCCCGTAAGTCTGCTGCGGACACTTGCACGAAAAAATCGAACATTTATAAGTTACATATATGTAAATATTACGGTTATATTTTAATAACGTCACCGGTAAATCTGCAAACCTGTATAATTGCAATTGTAGCATTATAGACATGTAAATATGGCTCAGTTCCGTGTGACGAAACTGTTTTACGGAAACTTCTGTTGGATTAAGAACTAAGTTTCCGTGAATTCACGGAGGTATCTGGAGAAATTTTTACCGGAAATTCCGTAAATCGACGGAGGAAATTTTTACAGTGTCATTTTTTTTTAATATTAATATTACCGCGTAAATGGAATAGAATATTTCGTTACCAATAGCAAAGAAAACATGTCTATTATTACTTATGCTGAACAATTATTATATTCCGAAGCAAATAACTCTCACGTGACTCAGATATATCCTTTGCTATGAGAGAATAACAACCTAGAGTAATTGCTCACGTTTCTGTACGCAGCTACGTATTTTTGGGGAAATTACAATTATGGATATGTACGATGAAAAACGAACAAAAGTACGTTGACTGTTATGTGGACATTATAATTAATAATTTACGATTAGATCATTCGTCATAATATAAGAATGTCGTGGAGATACCTATGTATACACACAAGTTTACTTTTTTCTTTATTAATGGATTTAAAGATTTGCGGATTTGTAAAAGCGTAATATATGACAATTTCGTCCTACGATATTTGACATGACACCTCCCAGCGTATAAATACGTATTTCTTTTGTTGACTTCGTGTGTACAGTCGTTTTAAAGGTGCGGTGTACAGTAATTTTCATCACAATGTTTTTATTTTTATATTTTTACCAGATACTTTTTCCTTGTTTTACACACGAAATATGACTAAATTTATTTTACTCTTATAAAGTTTATTATCTCTCATACTTTTTGCGTAATGGCACGTTAAAGCCAAAATTGGCATGTTTCCGTTTTAAGGACGGCACTAAAACCAATTCACTTACCAAACTGAAAAAAAATCACAGTGATAACGATGTTGTAGGCTACAAATTCAGCTATGTTAAACAACAGAATAGAATGTTTTTGTAATTTAAAAAAAAGTTATTGAATTTTAAAATGTTTAATTTAAATTTCAGCATGTTTATTTAAATGCAAACATAATTTTTCCTTTGTTTTTATTTACGTGACATTGTAGCCTGCAGCGTCTTTAGTCACTGTGATTTTTTTTCAATGCGGTATATCAGTTGGTTTTAGTGTAGTCCTTAAAACGGAAACACGCAAATTTTTACTTTAACAAGCCTTTACGCGAAAACTATGAGAGATAAAAAAAACTTTCATTAGATTAAAATTTAATCACATTTTGTGATAAAATAAGAAAAAAATATCTGGTACAAATAGAAAAAATATGGTGATAAAATTTTTTGTATACCGCGCCCTTAATGTAGTAAAAGAGCAAACAAGGACGGCTTTGTTTGCGTGTGGACATCGTAAAGCTATCCGTCGACAGACCCGATGAACTGACGGATTGACAAATGTTTTACCACCAAACAGGGAGTTCTTAGTTATCCAGGGTGTTGGGGACGAACTACCAGCAGGCGACACATGTTTGACAGATGCCGTCACTTTCTTCGTCGAAGAACTGCGCCGATGATGGAAATATCTTCCCTTCTACCGTAAGCTCGCAGTTCTCAATAAACACCAACGAATCGGAAAGTAAACAATTCTCCATTCTACGAGACGATCGTTACAGTCCCATAAAACGAATTATTTTCTAACTGTTTTAGTGCCTCTGCTGCCAGACTCTGGAAAGAGTTAAGTCAGAACATTCGTGGTGAGAACTATAATTTAGTCAATAAAGGTATCAATAACTCCATCAACCATTCCAACATGAAGTTGTTGCATCCCTTGCTAATTACTGCACGACCAGGATCTCCAAATGTTGACATGTTGAATGAATGATTGTATGAATGTACGTATGACTGAACTTAGCGTTAATTGTAGACTGGAAATTCTAAATGACCTAACTGCCAAAAGACACCTAATTTAATTAATAACATCTAAATAACTATGTGCAATTGCCTATGCTTTGTTGTAAGAGCTAAGTCCCAATAATTTTCTTAAAAGTTCTAATGAGATTTGAAAGCTTGCATGTCCCGCGTGTACACATACTATGCACCGCTATTTTTTCCCTTTTACTCGAAAGCTTATTTTTGGCACATAGATAATTTAGAATTTCCCTCCACAGTTGTATCCTTACACGTGTTAGTTTGTTTTAAAGATTAAAATTATGTAATGTTATCGAACGCCTGTTCAGCATGGCTGTCTGTCGTTGTAAATATGTAGACTACTCTTGTTGGCATTAGTGCACAGTAAAAAAAAAAATTGTACGTTTATGAGGAAAATCTTGTAAACTAATATCAGAACATTATCTGTCAGGTAATAAATGTGAGATGTCCGAAACCTTTTAAAGTGGTTATAAATATTGTGAAGATCTTTAGGAACTAGTAAAATAAATATTAATGAGTAAATTTTTCGATTTGAAACAAAATAAACCTAAAAGACCTGTCACATTTTACAAAATATTTCGTCGTTTTACAAAAAAATTCCTTGGAAACTAGTTACAAAAAAATTTCTTGGAAACCAGTTTCCAAAAATATTTTTTGTAACACTACAAACAATTGTTGTAAAGTGAACCAGATATTAGCAGTAAATATACAAAATTTGTTTGTAGATTTACAGAAATGTTTGTAAATATACAAAGAAATTTGTTAACTTACAAGATTTTTGTAAATTTTACAAAACATTTTTGCAGTGTTACAAAAAAACTTTTTTGGAAACAGGTTTCCAAAAAACCTTTTTGTAAAAGTACAAATTTTTTTTACTGTGTGGTATAAACTATTAATATTGTTTTTAAATGTTTAACTCTGATTTCTAGCAAGCGATGTGAAATTTTCAAGTATATATTACAGAATTGTAGATTCAGTTGTGTGGTCGTTTCTTAAATAAACGTAGTATGAATAAGTTAAGGGGGCCGTCTACCTCAGCGCCACGGCGGTGGCAAGCATAGGGTTTCACATGTTAAATAATTGTCGATGCGGCCCAGTACGTGTTGAAGCTACATATACGCCTCCACTGACTTTTATATTCATCTCGGTGCCGCGTTAATTGCTAAAGGATCTTTTAGGTAGTTTTTTTAATACACTGAAAACAGTGAGCAAAAATTCATCTTTACGCACTGAAAACACTCGAAAGCGTCTATTCACAATTTTTCCCTGCAGTTTTATTCATTTAGCAATTTTTTCTTCTTCTCGATGCAGAAAATGGTTTTTGTCCGGAAGCGATATTGCAAAACGTGACTGAGCCTCACTGAATATAATTTAACATATAAACCCTATTCTTGCTGCCGCCGGAGCTCTGAGGTAGCCAGGGCCCTTAATAAGAACTTTCGTGTAAAAGAATAATATACGTCACACGGTACAACGCCGTCAATGCGTCAGGCGAGGATTGTCTTAAGGGACCGACTGGCTAGATTCAAACTTGTTGCAGCGTGTTCGGGGTTAACGTTTTTTTCTTATACCAGTAAACGTGCAACCACAATGTGCAACAACTAAAAATAAACACACTACAGACGATTTGTGAATATGGCTTTTAAGTGACCACGCAGATGCGAAACATTAATTTGAACCCGTAAACTTGACTAAAATCGACTTTCCGGAAAGTTGTTTCTCAAGATATGTGTACCAAATATATTTGAATTTGAGATCTACAGCTACTTTAGACTTAACTATTTAGACGGGTCCAATAAAATGATACGGCCACCGCTTAAGGGTGTTCAAGTACGATAAAATCACAATTTTATATTTTTATGAAATATTGCTAGTTTTGTAGACGATGCTTGTGAGTACATTTTACGCTTTCGAAATAATTTTAGCTCTAATAGTTTTCTCATAACGGGGTGTCAAAGTCAAAATTTGCTTGTTACATTGTCATGCAAATAGTGAAAAACAACTGACCTACTTAAACAAAATAACTCACTGTGAACTTACATCCAATGAACTATGAAACAAAACATTAAAAAAAAAAAAACCACAGCGTAATATTGTGAATTTAAAAAAAAATCGCAAAAGCACAGAAAAAAAATTGCACATTTGGCAATTGCTTTTAAAATACAAATCCAGTTCACGGGATTTTTTAAAATGTTTTATTACGTATTCCAAAGTATGTTACTTCACTGTGAATTATTTCATGAACATAAGTCAACTGGTTTTCACTATTTGCATGGCAGCAGAACATGCAAATTTTGACTTTGACGCACCGCCATGAGAAAACTATGCGAGTTAAAATTGTTCCGTAAGAGGAAATTACACTCACAAGTATCGTCTACAAAACTAATACTATTTCATATAAATATAAAATTATGATTTTATCGTACTTGAACACCCTTAAAAGTCCCACAGTATGAACGTTACGACAGGAACACAGCGCGCACGTTTACGACTTTGGCCGTAGAAGCGATATCACAATACATGTGCCGGCCGTCGTCTCTCGTAACGTCTCGTCGATTTTCGCATCATACACACACAAACACGTCATTTGCCAGACGGCCACACCTTAAGGACGTTCAAGGGAGGAAAAATCGTAATTTTATGTTTGTATGAAATAGTTTTACTTTTGCAGAAGTTACTTGGGAGTATATTTAAATTTGCATGTTTTCCGTTCTTGTAAGCCTAAAAAAAAATAACGTAATGAAATTTAAAAAAAATAGGAAACAGTGTATCACCGGCTACTGCTTTGTTTGATATACGTAAAAAACCATTTACAAAATATTTATGCATTATAAAAAACATTCCTAAGAGTAGCAAAAAATTTAAAATTTCTGCAGATTTTTTATACGATATTTTGAAATGTTTTTTTTTTTTTTATATTCGACCAGCAGTAGTCTGTGATATGTACTTTTAATGTGAATTGTTTCATTTCATTATGTTCATTTGTACTTTGAAATGATACATGGGAAAACTGGCTTAGTTACATTATTTATTTATTTATTTTTGCAAGAGAAAACAGTTCTCGCAAGTAACGTCTGCAAAACTAACACTGTTTCACGGTTTCATACAAATATGAAACTATGATTATTCTCTGCTCTCTTGTTTCTACCCTTTTAAATGTATTAATTTTTTTAAAGGTAAAGGAGAGAAGATATAAAAAACAATTTCGCAGTTTCGTTTAAATTCGACTCTTCCATGTTGGCTGATTTTTTTCAAAGCAGTAAATGCTATGTAAGTTATAGTTTCAGATAATTATGTAATTAACGATATTCTGGTTAGTTAGAGTTTTTAGTCAAGACCGTATAATTTATTGTTTAATATATATATATATATATCACGGCAAAACCAATTTAAAAAGAAAACTGTCAAACCTATTCTTGAAATTGCTCCCCTTTTAAGTTAAAAAAAAATTATTATCGCAAAAACAGTTGAAATATTATGATCTTGAGAGAAGAGCTCGCCTGGCGCATGGACGCTGTTGTAACCTGTCACGTTTATTACTTTTACGTGCGACTCCTTAAATAACCCACATTACGTTTATTTAATAAAAGAACAAACGTTTGAAAGAATGCTTCTATAATTGTATAAATTCAGCACGCTTGTTAGAAACATGGCTTTCGGCCCTCTCAAAATGGCTACAAAAAAGCTTACTGCGCTAACACCGAAAATGCAACATGAATTTGAAAAACGCAAAACTAGAAGTATGTGTTGACCAGTGGCGGCTGGAGGGTTGTTGGCAGGTAGGGCACAAATTGCCGAGACACTCGTGTGAACGCGCCAAAGTACACCGAGACCGTGAATAGGGACAGGAAAATTTCGCGAATTCAATGGCACGCAGGCAAGAATCCATTGTTCTATGCATACTCAAGCCCCGTCTATTCGTTCATTGTCTAGAGTGAGTGAGAGAGGTTTTGGTCAGCGCTTAACATCGAGGTCTTTAGCGCTTGTGAGGGGTGACATGACGAGAGAATGGAGCAGCACCGGAATGAAAGAGCGGGGGAAACGGGATATCTCCGTGAAAACCCGCCGGCCAACGGCCCGGATTTTCGGGGACCGAACCCGACGAGAATCGAACCCGGATCGCCTTGGTGAGAGGCGAATGGTCTGACTATTCGGCCACCGCGGTCCCATTCATTGTCTACTGTAGCAGCTAGCGGTCAAATGGTCGGGGCTTGAGTTCGCATAGAATAGTTGGTTCTAACATGCAAGTCGTTGAATTCGCAAATTGAATGAAATATCTACTGGCTACTTATTGTCGTGGAGGTCGGAGTATACAGGAGACGGCATGTTGGGACTTCCTTGAAGTCGACGTATATATGCCAGTTTTGCCTGAACAATGCGTTATTGTTGACCAACGCACAGCATTGAGTAGATCTAGTAAGGTTTCCGTAAGCGCGTCGTATGGTATTAATACTGTACAATGAACAGATTTGAATTAAAACGGTTATGTTACATTTCATGAGTCAAAATGCCATGTTTTACATTTGCATAGTAAAAATAATGTTGTTAGGCCTAAACTATTGTTTTTTGTAGAAAAACCTAACGAATTAACCTGAAAATACTGCCACATATATATTTTATTTATTTACACATATGTGCGTCACTGATGATGTGCAACTGCTTAGTAATAGTGATAAAACAAACACAATGTTAAATGAATAGCAGAAACTAGCAGAAATGTATTAAGTAAGTTCAACAGTGGTTTCCATGCACAAACAGTTGGCGATGTCGGTACTCACAGAAATGTGTTTAAAGAAGCGATCACGTTGTTGAGTTTTAATTTTATTTCAAAATTTTGTACTGCAATCAATGTAGACTGAGATAAACACGGCACACATCTGCTGTTCGACGAATAATTTTTACTCTAGCACTCTTCAAACTTCAAATAAAATATATTGGCTCTTATGGCGGAAACAATGTTTATGGACTACAGTGACCACGTGTATATCAAGCAACAAGGGCACAAATACACTAGTCAGTAATAAGCGGCACCTACATACCAGCGTGTCAGTGGCTGTAGCGTCAACTAGCGCACAACATTAAACAGTTCTCTGCAACTTGTGACCTACCTGCCAACAACCCACGAGCCGCCACTGGCGTTGACCTTTACAACTTAGGGTCACCGCTTAAGGGTGTTAAAGTGCGATAAAATCATAATTTTATATTTATATGAAATAGTTTCAGTTTTGTAGACGATACTTGTGAGTGCAGTTTCCTCTTACGAAACAATTTTAACTGGCGCAGTTTTCTCATGACGGTGCGTCAAAGTAAAAATTTGCATGTTCTGCTGCCATGCAAATAGTCAAAACCAACTGACCTTCTTAAACCAAATAATTCACTGTGAACTTACAACCTATGAGCTATGCAATAAAACATTAAAAAAAACCTAAATTTAATATTTTGCATTTTAAAAAATCGGCAAAGTACAGGAAAAAAAGTTGCAAATTCAGCATTTTTTAAAAATACAAAAACCGTTCGTGGGATTTCTTCAATTGTTTTATTACGTACCCCATAGTTTGTTATTTCACTGTGAATTATTTCACGAACAAAAGTCAACTGGTTTTCACTATTTGCGTGGCAGCAGAACATCCAAATTTTTACTTTGACGCACAGTCATGAGAAAACAACGCCAGCTAAAATTGTTTCGTAAGAGGAAACTACCCTCACAAGTATCATCTACAAAACTAACACTATTTAATATAAATATAAAATTATGATTTTATAGCATTTGAATACCCTTAAGGGGCCCGCCTTATAGCGCCTTAGCGGCCTTCGACCTCATGGACGTGGAGTTTTCCCCCACAAAAGCTGTATTGGGTCAACCGCTGTTGTGGAGGAGGTTGTCTCTCGCTCTCTCTGTTGTCCTCTCGGCTCGGTCTCGCGAATCCTTCAATTTTCCACAACACTGGCTGCATATTTGCGCAGGACACATATTACAAGAACAATATTTCCTCAAAATGTTCAGTTGTTACAAGGTACAAACAGTCACGGGATCGAAAGCTAAAGGATATATCTACTAAGGTTAAATGGTTTTAAGTAAAAATAACAAATATAACGGCATTACACAAGCCGGAAAAGGCACTAATTTGGAATGTTAAGGCCCTATTTTCTAATTACTTAAGAAACTGATAGAACTGAAACCATTTACCCTTAGAGTGAGGTACCTTAATATATTTTATATGTCAAACACACAATCTCACGTCTAATAATTTCTGTGAAAAAAACTATTCTCCTGAACCTCTACATCACAACTTTCATGGCAGGTAGGCGGACACCTTAAAGGCCGATAGGAAATAGACTGCAACGAAAAACGTCAATTTGACGTGGCGCTGTGAATAAAGGCGATATGTTTCTCGTCGAGCATGGTACTCTGGCTCTTATCGCTCAGCTGTTCCCACGCGTCAAACACGGAAATATGAAACCGGTAGATACTCCTCTTAAGCGCGGCACCTTGCGTGATCGTGTGTTGTGCTGAAGCTAATGTGTCATCCACTCGAGGAAACAGCTGCGGCCTAAGTCCCGCCTGCATGACAGCACATGAGGGCCGCATAATCATCCGGTTGAAACAGATATAAAATGTAAACGCCACGAGGAAAAAAAAAATGCACACGGAAAAATAATTACTCTATCCGGCAGACCACGCTGTCATAATTGCGGAATGGATTACCACGCAAGTTCGTTGACTGGGTATTTAAGTACCGTAAACCGGGGTTACTTTGACATTGCGGGGTAACTTTAAATAAGTAGAGCCGCGATTTTATGGCGAAAAGATTTTTGCAACATTTGGTTTCGGTGCGTCATGTGCACACCTGCAGCTCTGCTGCATCGTCTGTGGTTGGATGATTTTACTCTCACTGGCCTTGGCAAATTATAGACGTACAGACTCACAATAATCTTATTCTGATTGGTGCAGTCAAATGAGAAACGTGTCTGAACATAGACACGCTGCCAATAACCTTGAAACAGAACTGCCGATGTGCACGTCAGTCACTGAAACAAAGTGGTGCAAAAATCTTTTCGCGACAAAATCGTGGCCCTAGCTATAAGGATAAAAGGAATTATTAAAATACTCGGCTCAGATTATCTGTTTATTTACCAGATAACCAAAAAAACTAATAATTTGAATAGTTAAAGTAGCCCCGAAAAGTGTCAAAGTAACCCCGGTTTACGGTACATAGTACAGAGGCGTATTGGTTTTAGGTCATGTTTAACTTCAAAAACTTATATTTCGCTGCCATTTATATTAATCGGTAGGGGCCGCGGTGGCCGAGTGGTCAGACCATTTGCCTCCCACCAAGGCGATCCGAGTTCGATTCCCGGCGGAGTCAGTCCCCGGATTTTCGCATGTGGGAATCGAGCCGGTCGGTGGGTTTTCTCGGGGATCTCCCGTTTCCCCCGCTCTCTCATTCCGGCGCTACTCCATACTCACCTCATGTCACCCCTAATCAGCGCTTAAGACCTCGATGTTAAGCGCTGACCAAAATCTCTCACTCACTCACTATTAATTGGTATAGCCACGATTTTGAAGCGAAAATATCATTAGTGGGTGGTAAGAACGACTTAAGTCACATGAAATTATAGTGTGAGATTGTACTCATCTTCCTGTTCGCTGAAGCGGAACGAAGGATGTTGTTACATGTTGAGATTTTTAAATGTTTGTTTACAATTAGAAACGTTGCATATTTTTTTTTTCGTTGACTTTAACTTGTGTTGTGTGGTCGCTTTTTTTATTTGTCGTACACTGTCAACTATTTATGTATATTTCCATATTTTCTCATATTGGGAATCTGGTTTATCTTTGTGTCTGTATTTTGTGTTTGGGTTTTGTCAAATTCTTGACTGAATTCTATCTTTAGAATCCTTACTGAAAAGTACATTAAATAAAAAAACTGACAGAATTCCTCTGGGATTGTTTTTTCTTACACTTTCTGTGTTTTTGTTTTTTGTCACTTTGTCTTTCAATACAATTTCGATCGACAAATGATGAGCAATGGCGTATGTCCACAAACCAATAAATTCTATTTAAGTGTTATACTCTTGTTTCATATACGTTTGGTAAAATTTGACAGCTATTTTTGAGCAATTATTTTATATATGTTGTTATTTCTGGCCCAAGGCAAGACATTTTAAGTTCTAAAATTAGTCGCAAAAATCCAGTTCATCAATTATACTGCAAAGTTTGTCTTGCAGTGCCACAAGTCACAAAATATTAACAATTATTTCCCATAAGTAGCTGTGAAATTTTACCAAACATATATGAAACAGAGTTTAATATTACGAGATGTGTGCCCTATTTAATGCCCACTAAATACTGCAAGAAGACACCAGCCACGATGGGAAGTAATTAATAGAGACCCCCTGTTGTTCATGGAAAGAATTTTGGTCCAGTTTGTTTCAAGGCCCAGGCTCGTGACAATTAACATATTTAATCACTAGCGACACTGGTAAATCGCGGGAAAAGTTTATTGTTTGCTAGGCTCCAACACACTATGTATAACACTGAAGGTTTTGTACTTATATAGGCTGTCGTTTATATGCAGTACTGTGTCCCTCTTCAACAGACCCAATTATAACTGAACAGATGTAACACAGAACCTGTGTCATTTGCCAGAAAACTGTTCACACGTGTCACGATTGAGATACTACGGTTTATTGGAGACTATGTTAAATATTTTCGCGATTTTCCAGTGTCTCTACTAATCACTGACCACGAAACAGAACTGAAGATGTGTACGTAAAGCACGGAAACAAAGTGGGGGAAATTATTTTCGCGAAAAAGAGGGATCGCTAGTAATTAGTAGAGGCCGGAAAATCTCGCGGGTTCACTTACCTGTAGGCTAGTCTCCGAGAATATATGTGTATTCAAGCATACAACAGCTTCATTAGCTGCTCGCTGACACAGTGAAATAAGGGCCTGAACTAGTTTCATTTTTATTATTGGCTCAGAGAATTACAGGTGGTGTCTTATAAGTCAAAAGCCAATCGCGTAATTTAATAAAAAAATATACAATTGTTTGAAGTCTAGCATGTGCCTGAAAGAAAACGCGAAATTCTCAGGTCCCTACCTATGAATGGAGACCTGAAAAATCCGCGTTTTCTTTCAGGCACAGGCTTGAATTCCAGCAACTATAAAGTTCGTGCTACTTTCACGACTGGCCGTTAACTTATTTGAAACCGACTTGAAGTCGATGAGCCAATAATAAAAATGTAACTAATTGCGGACCCATTTTACTGTGTCAGCAAGCAGCCAACGAACAGCTGTTGTCTGTTTGAATACACAGATATTCTTGAAGGCTAACCTACGTGTATATGAACCCGCGAATTTTTTTTGTCCATACCTATGACACAGGATATTTAGGAATACAGAAGTGAAATAGTCGGCAGGAAGGCGAACTCAGTCACACACGCCAGCAAAATGGCTTCCCTGGCCAGCAACATGGCGGAAACACCTACTGCCAATCAGCGTGAGGCAGCTGCTCTGCTAGTCGGCAGCCAGGCCAATAGGAAACCTGTAGTAACATGCAGGGGCCAAACAGACACGGGGCTGGAGTCTACAGCCTCGGGCAGCCAATAAGCGGCCAAGTTCGCCTATATCAAACGAGCCGCCACGTCATTTCACGTCTGTATTACTATTTAGTCTGTGCCTATGAATAACTAACTGAAAATCCGCACGTTATTTTGAACGATTCTTGCAATGGGGGCAAGTTACAAACTAAAGAAGTATTTTGGGCATACGTCATTGTACCAAATGGTGTGTCAAAGAAAACCAGAGAATACGCACAAACAGACAAGTAAACAAACAAAAGGACTTTAATTGTAACTGGCTACCAAAGGTAAACATATACACATATACGACAAAGAATTCAATCAGTGATTAACAAGAAAACAACACCAACGAGCACCCAGGCACGAAAAACAAACCAAGGAAAAATAAATAAATAACTCAGATTATTCTGCAAAAGAAATTCTGTCAGTAAGTTAGAAACAACAGACAATAAATAATTAATGCAACAAACAGAACAAATAAAACGAACGACAAAAACCTAGATGTAGAGGGCACAGCAGTAACACAGATACCTTGAGGAAAGCGAACGAAAAAAAAAAAAAAAAAAAAAAAAAAAAAAAAAAAAAAAAAAAAAAAAAAAAAAAAAAAAAAAAAAAAAAAAAAAAAAAACAAAAAAAAAAAAAAACAGTAACTGTGGACAGAAAACCAATGAAGAAAACAGACGAACAGAATGGTCTCCTTGCGAAAAAACAAATTCGCATCTCAGCTTGGAGTTGTGCTACCAGATAATACCGTAGTCACCATTTTAAGTATACTATAACGATTGATTTGACAATTTAGCTACTAAAAGTGCTCCAACGGAACACGTACATCAGTGGCGGCTCGTGGGTTGTTGCAAGGTGGGGCTGCAGATAGTCGGAACTGTACACTCTTGATGAACGCGCCGTAGACCAACGACCATGAAATATTTGCCGGCTACTAGATGTGTTGTGACCACTCAGTAGTAAGGGGCACCTGCACATCAGCGTGTCAGTGGCTGTAGAGTCAACCAGCGCACAACCCTGTACAGCTCTTGGCAACTGCAGCCCTACCTGGC
>PNEQ01060361.1:16506-45081 GCA_003012365.1 Medauroidea extradentata | reverse complement strand
TTTTTTTTTTTTTTTTTTTTTTTTTTTTTTTTTTTTTTTTTTTTTTTTTTTTTTTTTTTTTTTTTTTTTTTTTTTTTTTTTTTTTTTTTTTTTTTTTTTTTTTTTTTTTTTTTAGCACTCGAGGATTACTTTTTTGGTATGTCTGGAAATTTTCACTTTTGTCTGGAAAACTTGGAAATGTCAGGGAATTTTAAAATGGCTTGTCACTAGACACTCTGTATAAATACAATGTTTATAATTATAATGCACACTGCGTAGTAGATAAATAAACGCTGAAAACATCAATTGAGTTCCCGCTTTTTTCGAAGCCAATATTGATAAAGTACTCAGTAACAATCCTAGATAATGGTATTTGCCAACTTCATGAGTAAATCTTTATCCAGAATTACTAATTTGTTACGCGTGATCTCTTGCGCCGCAGTTCAATGCACGAGGTTCCGGCGTCAGAGATTGTGCCTCAGAAGTTCTTAACACTGGAAACAATTTTGTTTAAAACGTAGGCTAAAACGATTGTCTAGGATTGCTATTGTTTAATTTTCGCAAATTGGCTTCAAGAAACCTACAGTTATAGATTAATACTTTTAGCGTTGAATTATGTACCACGCCCTCTTAAGGGCGTACACGTGGCAAAAGTGCATTACTTTATATTTGTACGACACAGTGATAAGTTTTACAGACGTTACTTGTGAAACTATTTTAGCTCTTATAGTCTTCCCATAGCGGCAGGTCAAAGTCAAAATTTGCAGGTTACATAACATGCTAATAACAAAAACCATCTGACTTACGCGAATGAGACAATTTACACTGGCATCATATAGTATGGGCCATGTGCTAAAAGATTAAATATCACACAATGCAGTTCCTTTGTATTTTTTTTTTTTAATTCTAAAAATACAAAGGGACTTAGGTGTGTGGTTTAAAATATTTTAGCAGATGACCCATACTATCTTATTCCAGTGTAAATTATGTTATTCGAGTAAGTAAGTTTTTGTAATTAGCATCTTTCCGTAACTTGCAATTTTTGGCTTTGACGTGCTGATATGGGAAGACTATGAGAGCTAAAAAGGTTTCACGAGTGGAAAATGTAGTCTAAAGTAATGTCTGTAAAACTATCACCATGTCGTACAAATATAAAATTATGCAATTTTGCTACTTGAACGCTCTCCGTCGGTTGTCTCCCTAGCATGTGCCGCTCGTTTGCCCGTAGTGGTAAATCCGACCATGTAGTAGAGTGGCATGTCAGCTATGGTTCCCTCCCTCCCTCCGGGATAAAGTGAGCACGAAACATTTAATCGTTAAAACATATCACTAGCAATTACTGCATTCGACATTAACGAATGTTACCTTAATACTTGCAGGGTTGGCAATGAAATTACACAATATAGTCCCTTGTATTTTCCTTTTTAAATACAATACGGATACAAAAGCAACCGAAATCAATTTAATTGTATTTTATAAATAATATTTTTATGAAACTATATAGATTCATACTGACTGCACAGGTGATCTTACACGGGCAAACATCAAGTGACGTGTCCACAGAGGTTAGACATTTCCCGTCGTTAGCCGGTACGTGCGGAAAGATACCAATTAGGCTGAAAATAGAATTTTAGCAGGGCTTTTTTTGTGTACTCACGGTACCGTAAAATGGGGTGAATTGGAACAACGGGGTGAATAGGAACGAAATTTCAAACCAATTTTTCGCCAACAACTCGTCAGTAAAACATGTTTTTTTAATGACACTATCGTTTATAAGCAGTTCTTACGTGCGAATATAACAACCATTTCTCTAAAAGGAGGTTTTCTATTAAAAATTTGGTTATAAACTTTCGTTCCTATGCACCCCACTGTTCCTATTCACCCCGTTTTACGGTATCCCGAACAGCCTATATCATGTACAGATATTTTTTTATAAAATTATTACTTTACGTTAAAACATAGAGGCCTGAAACTTTTGTTTTGTAGTATCGGTATTTCGATGCCAAAAACGGACTCTCTCTACGGCGCCCTGTGCCATGGATTTCTACTCGATTTCGCAACCCACTTCCACCTGCGGATCGTCGCCCATCAGTAGAGGTACGTCAATTTCGCGGATTCATCTGGCAGCAGCCTAGACTTGTCAGTCCTATACACCCACTGGCCACAATCGATTATCTATTGGCTTATAACCGTACAAGCAGGTAGCAAGCGATAGCACTTCGCATTATTTCCTTATTTACTACTGGCTTGCAGTAGGCAAACGCGTTTCGTAACAGCCGCCAGCAAGTCACAGACATGACAGTGAAGTATACATAATTGGCGTTCAACCTGACCTGGAATGTATCTGTGAAATTTACGTACCTCTACCCACCAGCATATTCACCGGGTGTATATTGCACGTTCGGTAGTTACTGTTTCGGTCGAGTCTTGTTGAATCGATAAATCCACCGCATTTTTGGAAATTCATATCAACAGCCACTGGTGATGGCGTGCTGATCTGCACCGACGAACTGACATGTACGAACAAGTTAGTTGTTGATAATTCTTCACGCTATTTTGACATTTGTATTAGAAACTAGCTGTCCCCTCGCCCGCGTGTACTATAGAAAATAGTAACTAACTTTTAGTTACGTGTTAATTGATGGTGATACTATATTCTATATTATACTATCTTCACTGTTTATCTTTAAAACATCAAATACAAACAGATTTGTCCAGTCCACTGCGCTAAGCGTACTTTTTTTAATTCATATTTATTTCTCTATAAAACAGCTGCCCGGCTGCGGCTTCCACCACAAAACAGCTGCCCGGCATTTAACAGCTAGCGTACTCAATAATAGTGTAAAGAGCGCGCGCAATACGCTTGTATGATGTCATGTAATTCCCATCGCAAAGTCTTGCACGGGATACGAACCCGTAACCCCACCCCTCCCACACCCCAAACTTTATACAATACCTGAGTGAATGCTTAAGTCCTCGATCACAGGAACATACCTACATTGTTTAAACAACAATAGCAATAAAGCTCAAATTGACTCTACTGTTTTTAGGGTTTTTTTTTTCGGCAATTATTCGAATTTTTCTCGCCGTAAAAACCATCTTTGAACTTCAACGAACATAAAAAAAATGGCTAAATTGGTCCAGGTGTTGTTGAATTATGCGCTTACCAACACATTTTGCGAATCATTTTTATATTAAAGATGGGTGAAGTAAGGTTTTAGGTCTCGTCGACAACGAGATCATTAGACGGTGACGCACAACTTAGTACTACAATTACAAGAGCTGGGAGAGGAATCGACCATGGCCTTTATAAAGAAATCATTCACTTTCACTTGGAGTAATTTCGGGAAACCTCCGGAGCTATAGAACGAATCCGGGACCCGGGTCCTCCCAAATTCAAGTACAACATGTTATCGTTTGCGCCACCCCGCTCTGTTTTAGAAATGGGTGGCGCAAACATATTCTTCACTGTATTTTGATATACTTCCAAAACTAATTATTCGCATTGCAAACAATATTAACACACTCCGTTGCTTCTTAAGGGTGTTCAAGTGCGATAAAATCATAATTTTATATTTTAATGAAATATTGTTAGTTTTGTAGACGATACTTGTGAGTACATTTTACTCTTACGAAACAATTTTATCTCTCATAGTTTTCTCATAACGGTGCGTCAAAGTCAAATTTTGCATTTTCTGCTGCCATGCAAATAGTGAAAACGTACGTGAAATAATTCACAGTGAAATAACATACTATGGGCTAAGTAATAAAAATTTTTTAAAAAATCCGGGAATTATTCTTGTATTTTTAAAAAATTGCTGCATTTGCAATTTTTTTGTACTTTTGCAATTTTTTTAAATTCAAAATATTACGTTGCGAGGTTTTAAAAGTTTTATTGCATACCTCATGCTATGTAAGTTCACGCAGTGAATTATTTTGTTTAAGTAGGTCAGTTGGTTTTCACTATTTGCATGGCAACGTAACACACAAATTTTGACTTTGACACCAAGTTGTGAGAAAAATATGAGAGCTAAAATTGTTTCTTAAGAGTGAAATGTACTCACAAGTATCGTCTACAAAACTAACAATATTTCATAAAAATAAAAAATTATGATTTTATCGCACTGGAACACTCTTAAGCGCGAGTGTGATGCTAGAAGAGGCCAAAATACGATGTATACATCGAAGTTCCCGGCCGTTGGAACCGATGGATAAATCAATTGAACCAGTCTCGACAAATTTTGAGTTTTCCGAAAGTCCGGTACACCGGTTGATACACAAGCGAACTTTTAAAAAAATGTAACTACCGTTCAACTGGCTTTAAGGGGGAGTATAAGAGTTTCATTGTATGTTAATACTCCCCATTAAATGTCGATGGATCGGGTGGTGATGTGTACCGAAATATCAATCTGGTAAAATTTCGATCACAATCTCGCAGAGGAAAACTTTTGGAATAATGCGAACAATATTGTGAAATGTGGGGTTGAAAAAAGCTAACTTACCATATTTATTTCTGTGAAAAATTATCTGTGTTAAAATATTCATTAACTACCAAAATAAATTTAAGTTACAAGTGTGAATTATAAGCGATATTTCAAATTAAATATGTTACCAGAGTACTCTGTCTGGATTCCTATCGTGGTATACAGTTAATTTGACGTGAGTGGATTCATCCCATTTCATTTATAATGGGAAATTTTCAAAAACTGTCGATCCATGTCCAAAATTGCCTCAACCGGTATTTCATACACTGATGTATGTGCCGGGCCACAGAATGGGGTGGGGGGCGGGGGGAGTTACAAATCGCAAAATGCCCTGGACCCCAGCCTGAATTGAGCCACGTCCTTTGGCCTTAAAAAAATGGGTTCTTTCATTTTGCATCTGTAAAATACAGTTTTAACAGTGTGTTTCTCTGTTTAAGGTAAGGTAACATACTTTACTACAACGTTGTATTTGCAAAATGTGCATTAATTACGTTTACAATAACTAAGAAAGTAGTCGGCAAATAATTTTTCGTAATATGTTTATTCAGATATTAAGGGCCCCTGACAGTTCTCTGCAACAGGCAACCCACAATCCGTGCTGCGGGCCTGTGTGTGCATGTGATGTAACCAGTGGCGAAGCCAGAAGGGAGGAGGGTATCGGGATGCCCCCCGCCCCCCCAAAATTAAAATAAACTGCTCGAAGATAACATTAGCAGAGTTATACATTTACAGTTCAGGTACAAATTGCTTAATTTTGCACATTAATACCAATTTTTTTTTTCCGGGGAAGACCCTCGGACCCCCCGCTTCTAGAAGTTTGATCAATGTCCTCTTATAGTGTTGTGAAAACTCTCAAGTTGGTACAGGTGTGACGCTTGAACGCAAACATCAAGGCGACAGGTGCCTTCCCCTTACATTCTTCCCCTACCCCCTCCCTCTCGAGGTCAGCAGAGCGCGTGACGGTAAATTCCTCGCATTCCCGACGTGTTTGTGCTGGCGGCACGCGACGTGAGGTCTCGCGAGCTGCCCGTGAATCGTTCGCTCAGTAGCGATAACCGCATTCCGCACTCTGTCGCATTCCTTTACCTTCTACCATACTGTCCAACTGATGGTATACCTTAGTCGTGAGTCAAACCTGAATAAAATATTCAACACTCAATGTCACCATATTTGTTCCAAACCTTTATATATATATATATATATATATATATATATATATATATATATATATATATATATATATATATATGTGTGTGTGTGTGTGTGTGTGTATGTATATATAGGCCCTATGTAAAATCTTCTTTACGTTAATCAGGCCGTGTTCCAACTGGCACTTTTTGTTAACAAAATGATCACGTGAGCCGATTTTGTGCCCAAAATTTGGGACGAACTTTTGTGTTTTGCAATTTGTAAACTACCTACCGAAGGTTATCAGTTATAAAATGCAAAAATCTATCAATAGTCGCCATATTGCAATAAGCAAGAAAACAGCCTATAGTTTTTTTAAAATAATGTTAAACTATTTGTAAATTTATTTTTAATTATTTGTTTAGAGTCGCTAATTAGGCCTACCATAATTTTCTGTTTTATAACCGTAATAAAGAGCAACATCTAAACCAAAAAATTTCCCAGATTCGATAGTGGAACACCAAGCTGCAAATAAATGACAGTCGAGGGGTTCCCTTTGGAAGATAAAGCTTACCAACCCCGAATACCGTATTAATGTGAGTTGGAACACGGCCTCACCGTACCCGCTGATTGGCTGCGCAGGAGTGACGTCACACAAAATACAGTGATACCCCATCATATTACAGGTCATTCGGGATAAAGTGAGCACCAAAGATTTTACCGTTGAAAAAAATATCACTAACCATTACTGTACAAAAATCAACTTTAACAGGAGTTACATGATTGCTTGTATGGTTGGTAGCGAATCGTTGCATGTAGTTCCATGTATTTTCCTATTTGAATACAACCTTAGTGAAAGAACATCAAATGCAATCAACCTTCCTATTTCATATACTTTAAAACATTTATTAATGATCTTATTGTCATAACTGTTAGTTGTATAATTTGACTTAAGGGCTCCCCTTAAAAAGGTAGGGAGGCCCCTTTAAAAAATCGTACATTACAGCCTGTAAGGTTTTATCAAAAATAAAATGCAGGTTACTGAAGTACGTGAATAAATCACGGGGGAAATAAATGTTCATACAAAGGTATATCGTAAACACAGTCAGCTTTGGGCCTTTCGGAGGTAACTTTTCCTCAGTTAATGTTAGTTTATAGGTAGGGCGGCGTACGCAGGTTTGTTTGTATGCATGTATATTTTTATTCCAAGCGAAATTTACTATTCAAAGAAATAAAGTTCTAAGTTATAAAAATGTTTTAAAATAAATGTTCTGTATATTTATTTTATTTTTAGAGCTAGAGGTGCGAAAATTTACTTTGAAACTTGCAAAATCGCTAAGTAAATATCGAATGAAGGTATAGACTGTTCCCGATAAAGATGAGCACAGCATAAAGGTTTCTTTCAGCCGTTTTGCAACCATCTTAACTATTTTTAGTATGAAAACTATCATGAAACTGAAAAACAATGAAAACGTTTCAACACTCTCAAAAGTGTAGATATATTGGCCCAATGAAACGTATTTGTAATTAATTATAAGTTGTGCTGAGTGCTCAGGTTATAGTGAACAGCCTATACCAGAGCACCGGAGTGTCACACCCCGTAGGTAGGTGTTTGCCCTGAAGCATGACATGAAATATAGTTCTACAGTGGAGAGGCGCAGGAATGAGAAGGGTGAGGGAAACGGGAAACCTCCGAGAAAACCCGCCGACCAACTGCGTCGTCTGGCAAGATTCCCACATAAGAGGAACTAGGGACGGACCCCACGTGGAATCGAACCCGGATCGCCTTGGTAGGAAGCGTGTGCTCTAGACACTGCACCAACCTCAACACTTTACACACATTGCTACCAATCTGCCATAGAAATATTATAACATACAAGGTGGACATAGCGGCAGTGGGTATCTGCATATCGCCCTTGGCTGTATATTGTAGGTTATCGCCAAAATATCGCCCGTGTGTTTGCGAGTTTGTGTATTTGTTTGTACGGTATACGTATCTGCGAGTTTTTTTTTCCCTCTATACGGAAGTTTGTTACGGTGGATTATGGATCGGAGTTTTTTCCCTTTGGTAATGCCTGTTTACGGTAACATGTTGGATTCGGCAGTGGCGTAGCCGGGATTTGTGTTGGGGGGGGGGGGTGGTTTCGAATGGAGACTTTTATAAAGGAATACCGATCCTCACAGTCAAAGCGGGGGGTGAAAAATTTGGGTTTGCAAGATGCAAAATGGTGCTATTTGAAAAGTTGGAGTATCGAAAAATTTAGCATACCAGGGGTAGTAATATTAAGTTTTTTGAAGATGAAAAATTGTTGCGTGAAGAATATTGCTAATGGTTGCTCTGAATACTCCCTAACAGATTTACTAGTTTTCTAGTATTAATTTAGAGGAAATATTGTACATAGGTAGGAAATGTATAGATAAATTCTAAATTGCATGATTTGATTTTTTTTTGTCCTTCATATTTCGCAGGCGGGGGAGGGGGGTAGAACCCGGAACTCCCCCCCTCCCCCTCCCCCTTGTCTAAGCCCTTGGGACTCTGATTCGGTTCCCGGCTACGGCCATCCTGATTTCGGTTTTTCGTGGTTCTCCGAAATACCTCCAGGAGAATGCTGGGATTGTTCCTTAACAAAGGCCACGGCCGATTCCTCTCCCAGTTCCTGGCATTGTGTCAAGTTCTGACCGAAATACACTCTCACATGTCCACTCCATTTTTGTTTTGTTTGTGTTTTCATTATTAAACCCGCGAAAACTCCTACTTCGATCTTCGAATGGTTAATGTCGTTGCTTGTTTCGTGCAACTTGCGCGGTCTTTCACAAAAAAAAAATATATATATATATATATAGCATGTCCTATTCTTTCAGACTTTGTCGTCGCTTTCATCGCATGTGAAATTCCGAGCATAATTTGAGTGAGCTGCAATGCAGTATTAGCAGATTGCATGGAAATTGCGTGCTAGTTGCGTCGTGTAAATCCAGCGTAAGGTAGTGATCAATCAACTTTCTTTAAAACCTCATATGAAACATATTTGAACGTCAGTGGAAGAACACTAATGTCTGACTCACACGATGCCCAGTTATGTAGCAGTTTTTACGCCCAATTTCTGTTAGCAATTCTGCTCCCGTGTGAAACAGCTTTCAGTCCTCTCCCGATGGGTCTAGCTCTGGGTATAACAGTTTGTATACCCAACAACGTAACAGAAACCATAATATTTTTTTTTGTTGGGTATACAAGCAATTATTTAATTATTTGACAATGTTATAGTCAATTCTGTAGTATTCAAAAAGTCTATAAAACTTAACGTCTAATATACGTGTCACTAAATTTGTATTTCTTATATTTCTAAATTTCTAAAGTGTTCCACAATTTTCAGTGGTGTCATGGTGGCAGGGTTGAATAGGACGATGGTTTACAGCTAAATTACCTAAGGTTTTGGGTTCGATATTTGCCTGTTTGAAATGTATTTATATTTTTTGTGTTATTGTTACATTTAACTATGAATGCTATTGAGAGTAGTTTATTTCCAAAATTTATTGGTTTACACGATAAATTTATATCTGCACAGATAGGCTAATGTCCCTATGTAATTTTCCGATCCAAATAGGTTCTGATAACGTATTTGTTTTGTTATTTTATTTATTTTAATTGTATGATTAAATAAAGTATATTAATTTCAGGTGAACAGCCAACATGTAGTTGCGAAAATGTATTAGAAGTATAAGACGTGATCGTCAACCCCAATTATGAAATGTAGTTACGAAAGTCGTGCCCATAAAAAGTGAACTATTCATAGAATCTTTACCAAAAGTGATTTTTTTTTGTAACAGTTTCCGGTGCTGAAAGAAATGTAGGCTTAATTAGTGGTCTCGCTTCTTGTTCATCATATTGTCTCCCAGTTGATCATAACTTTACCTGTCCTGGTCCATTTTATCTTCTCCACTCGTAAATGTACAGGAAACTTATCCTAACAGCTCTTCATCAGTTATTTCTGACCTTCAGCATTCTTCTAATGCGATTACTTCAGTTTCACTTTCATGTGGAGAAGATGAACTATGTAGTGGTGATAAAATGGAACCAAATACAGATAGATGTAGGGCAATGGAAGTCATTTCGAGGTTCCAAAAATTACTTCATGAATATAAGATAAGGAAAGGACCTTCGTGCTGTCAGAAATTCAAAACGGTTTTATTAATTCTGTTCGTAAATATTATTGTTCACAATATAGCAAAAAAGTAACCGAGTTCCGAACATTACGTCCATCCTTGTTCTTCCAGGAGCTCCAGAATGGGGAGAAAGTCAGGCGTGAATGTTTACTGCATTCACCATCAGCTGGTAAAGTATATTGCTTTGTTTGTAAACATTTTGGTTCGAATTCTTCCAGTCCCTTCTGTTCAGAAGGCATAAACGACTGGACACATACAACACAGTCTCCAACTGGCCACGAAAATGGCAAGGAGCATAGAAGTAATATGTTAGTGTTTTTGAGGCGCTGCAAAGAGGTTGGAAGAATTGATACAGCACTCTAGATTGAAATTAATAGAGAATGTGAATATTGGCAGCGTGATTTGGTCAGAGTTGAAAGAGAGTACCATTCAGAGGAGATAAAGAGAAATTTGATAGCCCTCATATTGGGAACTGTTTAGGGTCACTTGAGTTGAAAAGTGAATATGATCCATTTTTGAAAGAACATATAAAGAAATATGGGAACACTGGCCGAGAAAATATTTGTTATGTCATCTTTTTAATTCGATGAATTCATAGAAGTGATGGGGAGGAAAGTGTTTAACCAGATTGTCATAGAGGCCAAGTAATACTCGAAAGTGTAGATTCCACACCTGATGTAACACACACTGATCAACTTACGTTCATTACTAGATATGTAATCAATGGTGGAATAACTGAAAGGTTCTTTAAATTCATTGCCATTCATGGCCATTCAGCCGAAACATTCTTTGAAGAAGTAACTGGTTTGCTGATAAACTGTGACATTCTTCTAGAAAACTGTCGGGGACAATTTTACGGTAATGTATCAGACATTAGTGGCAAATACGCCGGTTTGCAAGTAAGAATCAGGCAAGAAAAACCCACTGGCTGAATTTATACCACGTTCTTCCCACTCTTTGAATCTTATTGGTGTCGAAGCAATTTAAAGCAAGCAAAATGCTACAATATTTTTTTTTTTTTACTTCATTCAATAAAAGTAAAACTTCTTTTCAGCACCAACTAGTAGATGGAACATTCTGTTATCCGCAATGACTAGGGTCCGGTAGTTTTTCCCCACTTTGTTTCAGTGTCTTACGTGCACACTTGCAGCTCAACTTCATGATTATTGGCAGAGTGTTTTAGTGCAGAGTTATTATTCATTTGACTGTGCCAATCAGTACATGGATAACTGTGACACAACACGTCTGTGATTTGCGGGTTTAACCTCCACACGTTGTATGTTACGGCATCCAATCACCGACCACAAGGCAGAGATACAGGTGCACACGTAAGGCACTGAAACAAAGTGCTGCAAAAATCGTTTCGCGAAAACTACCGCTCCCTAGCAATGACTGATTCGAGTAAGAAGCTAAAAAGACTCTCCAACACTAGAGGGTCAGCAGTATCTAGTAGCTAGTATTAGGATTGAGCATAAGATATCAAGTGATTGAGTCCTTGTTAGACGTGATTAGAAACGACGCTGATCAGTCTGATGATACGAAAATTAAAAGCTGCGGGTTTGAAGAAATGCGTGATAAGATTTAAGACAGTGTTCCGTACTCACTTTTGGAATGATATCTTGGGAAGAATCAACAAGGTCAACAAAGTCCTGCATAAACCTACTCTTACACTGTCAATAGCTGTAAAAGTTCTCGAGTCTTTAAAATTATATGTTGAACAGAAAAGAGGCAATTTTGACAGCTACGAAAGTTACGCTTAGGTATCAACTGAAAACACTAATAACGAGAATTCAGGAGACAGGACTAATAGACGCAGCATTCGACTTGCGTCTTTCGATGACAGCAGAAACCCAGATACTATTCTCAAAGGAAGAGATAAACCTAGAGTTGAGACTTACCTTCCAATCATAGACTCCTATATCTTTAATCTAAACATACGCGCAGAGGCATATAAACGATTTTTTAAGAAATTTGGATTTCTGTAGGATTTCATTGATCTTCAAGAACCAACTGAAAATTTGTTGCGAAGATTTCGCTTGTGTATACAAACAAGACGTAAGAAAGTCGGAGCTTACTGAAGAATGTCTACATTTAAAAAGTAATCTTGAAGAAAATAAAGACGACATGCAGATTGTACACCTTTACAACTGTTCCGATTGTGCAAGTTCTATGAAGCAGAAGGGAAAAAAATATTGCAATACACAAAGAAGATTTGGAAGAAGATGAGTATGTTGGGTGTCGGTCTACTACTTCAAATAAGTTTAATTTACAAGCCATCTCGTATCGTCCATATGAAAATGGATTGTTACCAGTATTTCTGAATGTGGAAATTTCTCTGAGAATGTTTTTATCAGTGATTGTGTCGAATGCTTCGGGTAAATTGAAGATTATTACAAAATGTAAAAAGAAGTGCGATGCAACAGGAACTATTAAACAGTTTGAGCATTCTCAGTATCGAATGTGATATACTTAGAGCACTAGACTTTAGAGATGTCATCAAAGACATTGCCTCAAAAAATGTAGAAGAAGCCTATGTAATTTACTTTATACAATGTTTACATATTGCAAACAATATTGATCGACATTAAGTGCAAGAGGCTAATAACTTTGAAGAAGACTTTTTAGGGTGTATTTTTAAAGGGGATTTGAACTTGACTTTGAAATAGTTAATTTTTTTTCATTAACACTTTTTTCATTATTGGAAAAAAAATTGATTTTATTACATCATTCATAAGTAATTTAAAACTAAAATTTTTTGTCGACCATGATTTTTCTGACTTTTGGTATCCTAATTAGAGTCATGTCACTACTTTTGATTTGAATTTAACCTCCGAAATTAATAGCAGCTCGCATTATTTAAAAACTATTGTTGGCCTATTTAAGTTACTACTGCATGTATTGATGTCATCAAAATCGTAATACTAGTTCTGTTAACTTTATAATGTAAGACTTGCAGAGTAAAAAATTTATTTTCATTGAAAAAAATTTTGGAATTGTATTTTTGTGTCACAGGAACTAAACTTAAGTTAATTTAATACAATTTATTATGTGTTAGTAGTATAAAGATCGAGACCTGTACAAAATATTACAACTTCTTCCAACTGTATACTGTACGTTCAAAATTTTTGTTTAAAAAATTACTAAAACAGCACCATTTTGCACCTTATAATACAAATTTTTCCAGGGGAGGGCCATCGGGCCCCCCGTTGTAAGTTTGGGGTAAGTGCGCTCCAGCAAAATAGGCCAATTCTCTGGATAGTGCCAGGGTTTAATACGGGTCTGCTGAGACCAAAAATTCATGGTACTATTTAACAAAGTGGAGTTGACCTTGGCGTAGCTTCAGCGCCTCCACCGATAAGAAAAATAGTGTGGTCCAGTATGGCGGCCTTCTCGAACACTGAAACTTTTGTCTGGAACATTCGTGGGTATGATCACTACTTTGAGTGCTATTGTTCTGTAACACTTCATGTGCCTCATTCTGTATAGTTATATACTTCTGACACCGAACTGGCGTATGGGCGGCGTTGTAGCGAGTCACGCGTATTCTTGTAACACGAAACCTTATGTTTAACTACGCTTCTATAACTTTAAAAATTCAGCACGCTTGTTAGAAACATGATTTTCGGGCCTGAATTTGTACAGTGCCAAGCGAGAGGCATATGCGTTGGCCTTTATTTCTTACTAGCAACCCGGGTAGCACTTTTTTTTATAGCTAAAAATTTAAGTCTATACACTGACATGCCGCACACTTCAATTCTCCATCCTACTTAATGAATTTATTATAATCAGTTATTATTAATTAATTCGATTGTTAATTTTCCAGATACGGCAGTCTGGAAAAGCCATTTTTGGCCGTTTTCAGGGACCAAAAAATACTGTTTCTATAAACTTGCTAAATTTTTAAAACTAAAGCGACATAGTTTGACGTGTGAGTTCTTTTCGTAGCTATACAGATAAAATATGCGTTAAAAAGTTACGGCAAAAAGAGAACAAACAGTCTTAACTCGTTGCAGCGCATTCACATAGAGGCTAGGGTCAGGCGTGGTGCACGTGCAGTCTCGTCCTTATCGCTTCCTTCAGGAGCGCGCAAAATACGTTCACCCCAGGCGGCCGCCTTAAGAGTGCTTGGTACATAATTCAACGCTAAAAGCATTAATCTATAACTGTAGGTTTCTTGAAGCCAATTTGCGAAAAATAAACAATAGCAATCCCAGACAACAGTTTTAGCCAACGTTTTAAACAAAATTGTTTCCAGTGTTAGGAACGTCTGAATCCCAATCTCTGGCGCCGGAATCTCGTGCATTTAACTGCGGCGCAAGAGTTCACGCGTAACGAATTAATAATTCTGAATAAATATTTACTCATAAAGTTGCCAAATACCATTATCTATGATTGTCATTGAGTATTTTATCCATATTGGCTTCGAAATAAGCGTATATTATATCAGTTGACGTTTTTAGCGTTTATTTATCTACTACGCACTCTTAAGGGCGTACCAGAGGAGAAAAAATTCATAAATTAATATTTGTATGAAACAGTGTTAGTTTTCTAGACGTTACTCGGGAGCACATTTTCCTTAAAAAAAAAAATAATAATAATAAGCTCAGCCAGTTTTCACATAATGGCATTTCAAATTCAAAATTGGTTTGTTTTAAGTTCATGCACCCCTCGAAAACCAATGACATAATGGAAAGAAATAATTCACGGTAAAAATACATGCCACTGGCCAGGGCTTTAAGTAATAAAAACTATTAAAATAATGTTTCGTATTTTTAAAAAAATTCTGGAATTCGTAATTTTTTTTTAAGGCCATGATATTTCATTTATTTCAAACAATTGCAAATAATTTGAATATTTGTAACCAAATGCTTTGAAAAAAAATTGAGACTGTGTACAGTCATACGATACACAATTTTGCCAGAGCGTTTTTTTAAATAATGTACCGTTTGTTAGCAAAAAAAGTTTAGCTTCATTTTTACTTACTTGGACAACAAAATATGTGCTATTTCAGGGGCAAAAATCTAAAAATCCATTTGGTGTATTGCAACAGAAAAATTCAGATACAAACTATGATATATAAGGGTTAAAACTGCCAGAATGAATTTTTGAGACATGTATTAATTTGCGCTTAAATTTTTTTTTCAAAATCCCTGCTAAACTAAAGAGCGAGGCCTTAATACAAAAATATTTTGTATTTGGTTTTTATATACGTAAAGTCCTAGCCCGGGACATGTACTTCCACAGTGAATTATTTCATTTTATTACGTTGATTAGTTTTCGAGGGGTGTATGAACTACAAACATACAAATTTTGAATTTGAAATGCCACTGTGTGAAAACTGGCTGAGCTTATTTTTTTTTGTAAGAGGATAATGTGCTCCCAAGTAACGTCTACAAAACTAACTGTTTCATACAAATACAAGGGTCGCGGTGGCCGAGGGGTCAGACCATTCGCCTCCCACCAAGGCGAGCCGGATTCGATTCCCGGCGGGGTCGGCCCTCGGATTTTCGCGTGTGAGAATCGTGGCTGACGATGTCGTTGATGGGCAGGTTTTCTCTGGGATATCCCGTTTCCCCTGCACCCTCATTCTGGCGCTGCTCCATGCTCACCTCATGTCGCTCCTGGCCAGCGCTAAAGACCTCGATGTTGAGCGCTGACCAAAACCTCTCACTCACTAACTCACGTATGCAAATACGAAATTATTATTTTTTGCTCCATCTGGAACGCCCTTAATGTGTAACTGGCTAAGCGAATGAAGTTGGGCATTTGCAGTGCTGTGGGGTGGTAAACAAGGCGGCACTATTTCCCCCCCCTACCCCCTACCTTCGCCCGCCAGGGCAGTGGGAGTGAATGAGTCTGCGGCACCCCTCCCCCTCCTACTTCTGGCACGAGCTGACTAGGGTTGGTAAGGGATGGGTATTTCCTTTGACACCCACAAGCCGCGCCTGCGCACCCGCTCCGCGCCTCGTATTGATTCGCCTGCAGAGTTCTCGGAACTGACAAAGTATTCGGTCAAGGAGGAGAAGGAGCGACAAAAAAATGAACAAAAAGGTTTAAGTTGTGACGGAAAAGGAAGGGGGGGGGGGAGAAGTAATAAGTTGCATCGCAGCCCACTCAACACCGCAACTCAAGCCACCCTTCACTACATTCCACAAAAACAAAAGTAACAGCATGGAACTGAGAACTAAATACCGTGGCAAAGAGTCGTTTGTAGAAGCGTTTGCGTAGGCTATACAGTACACGGTAAAGAGAACATTTTTTAAAAATTCCTTTTCTGCCAATTATGTATTTCCGTAACTCTTATCTGGCCACTGTCATGGCAGATAATGTGTTGCAGTGGATTTCAAATCCACGATTGTTTTTTTTTTTTTTTTTTTTTTTTTTCGAAATATTTTAACTGTTCGCAATTCACCCATCTACGAAATAAAATACTTTTGTCACGGAATAGTTTTCAAGAACTTCAAAAAATATCACGCACTTTGAAAATACTGTAGCAGCACATATATTACAAAATCTACTGATCGAATTGATGTACATAAGGTGGTTCGCGATAATGTCAGTACTTTTTTAAAAGGTACGCGATGTCAGTACTTTTTTAAGGGTGCGCTATAAGGTCAGTGCTTTTTTAAAGGTACGCGATAATGTCAATACTTTTTTAAGGGTACGCGATAATGTCAGTACTTTTTTAAGGGTGCACTATAAGGTCAATACTTTTTTAAAGGTACGCGATAATGTCAATACTTTTTTAAAGGTACGCGATAATGTCAGTACTTTTTTAAGGGTGCGCTATAAGGTCAATACTTTTTTAAAGGTACGCGATAATGTCAATACTTTTTTAAGGGTACGCGATAATGTCAGTACTTTTTTTGAAGGGTATGCGATAATGTCAGTGTTTTTTTTAAAGAACATTTTGTCTAGGATAATAATTCAAAATAATATTTAGTAAGACCTCGGACGTTAACTCTGGAACACAGTGCAATCTGTACAGTTCGATTGTCACTAAGGTTGCTGTGTTTCATTTAAAAATATCTAGGCAACTATTAATTATCTGAAAGGAAAAGGTAACTATACAGAAAAATAAAGGTTTGGTACTATCAACCATACATACCTTCATATACGGTGAAACGCATATGTATTCGATACAACATAATTTGTGTTGTTTGGAAAATGCATAAAACTATTACCTGGTGTACGCCGCCGGATCTGAGGCCTGCTGCAACGTAAGACCACGTGTTCTAATTTATACTTTTTTTGTGAATATTAATTTTTAACTCCAAACTGCAGGAGATGTCGTTAACCCGTCACACAGGTAAGAAAGTATGAGGTTATGGCCATACGTCATTGCTGACAAAACCTGTACAACCATGATCAAGCAAGATACAAATTATAACGTTACTGAAATCGTTAACAGTGAGAGAAAAACAAATTTGTAAACAATTTTATTTCTCACTGTTTACAAATTGAGTTTAACACATAAAACAACTTCAGCGCAAAAAAATGTTAAAGAACATACACACAGAATTAGTCCTACAAACAAGCTTTTTTTATTTATGTTCTAAAATAAATATCAAGACTTAAAAACCCAAGAATTTCTACATCAGGATATGGTGGTGGTATTATTACTGAATGTACATATATATTCAATGGTATTATATTGTGTGAGTACTATATGTAGTAGTGGCAGCTCGAGTGTTGGCAGGGAGGGCACAAGTTGCCGAGAACTGTACACTCGTGTGGACGAGCCGCCGTGTATCAACGACTACATCCAGTGAATTTTGGTGAAAAGAATTCTGCAACAACTTGTTTCAATGCCTTACGTGAACACATGACACTCTGGTTCGTGGTTATTGGCAGAATATAATAGGGCAGGGGCGTGGCTCATTTGACTGCACCAACCAGAACAATGTACCGCGACACCACACGTCCGTGATTTATGGGCAGGACCCCGAGACTCTGACAGTTAATAACTTCCAATCACTGACATTGAAGCAGAGAAACAGGT
Organism: Medauroidea extradentata; assembly: GCA_003012365.1. Classification (NCBI taxonomy): domain Eukaryota; kingdom Metazoa; phylum Arthropoda; class Insecta; order Phasmatodea; family Phasmatidae; genus Medauroidea; species Medauroidea extradentata. The sequence goes on along the minus strand of PNEQ01060361.1, from coordinate 27,327 downwards.
GTTCACATAAGGCATTGAAATAAATTGTTGCAGAATTATTTTCACCAAAAATCACTGACTCTACCAATGACCATGAAATATCTACTGGCTACTTACTGTGTTGTGAGCAGTCATTAATAAGCGGCACCTACAAACCAGTGTGTCAGTGGCTGTAGCGTCAACTGGGGCACAACTATATACAGTACCCTACCTGGCAACAACCCTAGAGCCTCCACTGAGTCAAATGGTTCGAAACGTACTGAGCCCCGTGTTATATAATTTAACATGTAAATCTCTATGCTTGTACGTGGTATCCTGTAGATTGTCCACTGTGATTACTTTGCTTGAAGTTACATGTTGTGTTATTAAATTACATGTAAATTGTATCACGAATTTAAAAGTAAAATACATTGCATGCATCAATTTCCTTAAGGGCGAGTGTTAGACAATTTTATTGTATTTTCAGTTTTTGAGACATAACATTTATTCTAATTGTATTATCAAAATATTCTCTTCGACAAAGCATAGGATATATTATTGATAAACTGCTGGAAATAAATAATAACGGTATCTTACATTAATTTTTTATGCACAATCATTGCAAGATAATTCTTGAAAGTTAGCCTATAATTCTCTTGCAATGATTCTGCATGACAAATAAATGAAAGACTCCATTATTACTGATGTCAAGCAGTTTACCAAGAATATATCCTATGCTTTGTAGAAGAGAAATTTTTGATAATACAGTTTGAAAAAATGTTATGGTTTAAAAAATGAAGATGCAATAACATTGCCTTACAGTCCCCATTAAAAACGGATTTTTCACCCTGCTTTATCTGGAAATATACTAGGATGCAGAGTTTTTCACCTGTCGCTTATCGATTACGACAATCGACTGCGCGCAGCTTATGGAACGTGATGTTTTGGCACGTTAGAGATAAGATACGATTATCTCGGCGTTATGAAACTAGAGATAAACACGTGAAGTAGACCTGCGTGGACTAACAAGAATAGCATTTAACAAGCATTTACGAATTGCCGTTTACCACGAGTTACTCTGTACATGGGAAACGGACATCGATGCTTACTTTTAAAAAAAAACCTGTTAATGTAGGCTTAAGTTACTCTAACTCAGTATTACTTAACACTGTTGCCTGGTTAACCTGCTATAAGCTATTGTTGTGCGGGTAGTATTTTGTGTAGCTATCCACACTACACAGTGATAACCATTGCGCTCTTCCTCTACGTGAGCTATCTAGGAGTAAAGCCGTAAGTAGAAGGAGGGTGGAAGGAAGATGAGAACTTGAATAAGTATCTCTGTCGGTGGGATTCTGTCAGGCGGCTTGTCTTAAAAGAAAAGGTAGAAAAGCTCAAGGTCAATCATCATATATCACTTTCGTGCAACCTCAGGGGATTATCTTACTGCTTATATCGCCTTGACAAGAGTCGGTGCCTTGCACCCCTTGCGACCGGTAGACGACCATCTTCCCAGCGATGGTATCTTCACTCTCCTGTACACTTTGCCCCTGCGCCAAATATTTTGTACCAATATTCGCTTTTTTGAAGCTCCTGTTTAAAATAGATGTATACCACCACAGACTTTTTGTGTACAAAAATCCATACTCCTTGCCTGCTGAAGCCTTTTGTACCAAAAATATATAGCCTGAGTTCTGGAACATTTTTTAAAGTTTAACAACACTTAGAAAAAATAAACAAAAATCAAATTAATATATTTTACTTTGGACGGTGATTCACAGTAACAATTCTCACAAATTGGTTTTTGTTTAAAGTATTTGTCTTCAAAACTGGCTTCTCTAAATGCAATTTTACTAGCATGGTTTTCCCTATACCAAGTTCTCACAGATGTCAAACCAGGCAACACACTTAAGCACCGGCAATCAGTGCCACCTTGTGTTTCATAAGATGATAAAAACCAGGCAAGAATTCTGTATCCTGTAGGACAGTCCGCAGCGCATTACAACGTGTTTCAAATTTTTTTTAACCATCAAAAGATCACAAATATTTATGAATGGAGAAGCATTCCAGACGATAACGGAATGCTATTTTCATAACAGTACGCGCGTGATAAATTCTACATATAAGTTCTCCGACATCGTAAAAACCGATTTATAGATACAAATTAACAAAGAGAATGTGTTGAGACACATGACAGAAAATTTTTATTGTTTTAAAATTGTTATATTTGTATGAGTTAAGGTTTGTTTTGTAGACTTATATCGTGACTATTTCTTACCGAATTAAACATTTTTATCTGTCCTAGTTTTTACGCAGTGGCATGTCAAAGTCAAAACACGGATAAAACTGTTTTATGCTTTACAGGAATACCAAGAGACTTGTCGCACACTGAATAATGAAGTTGCAGGCTACATGGTATCCTATATAAAATATAAGAAAATTAAAATTTTATGTTTAAAGTAATTCTGAAATATAAAATGCACAATTAGGCGTTTCGTAAAATAATGCACTGTTCGTTCGCAAAAAAAAAAAAAAAAAATTTTTTTTTTTTTGCTTGATTCATTACAAGTTTAGTGTTACTTTAGGTGCAAAAAAATTTTATTGCTAGCAAAAAAAAATAGGTATTAATGGTATGACATATGTTTCTGACATTCCTATGTAGGGATTCTTCGATACGAAAATGATGATGCTTTTAAAAATGTTTTTTTCGAAATCATTATAAAACAACCAGACGTGGCTTAAGCGTGAATATTATGCACCTCACTTGCGAAGGCCAGAGTTTGACTGTTCTGTTCCCAGGAATTATGACATCTACAGGACTGCAGGAAACAACAGATCATTACTGCTCCGTGCGTAGAAGTCTTTCTTGGCAGAGAACTTTTAAACTGTGGTATTCATAACTGAGGCAGACTTTAATTTAGGGCATCGATACAGTTTAACTTCAGCAATTTTACTTTACGTTCCCGTTATTTTAGCGATTTCGTTATTTACGCAATAAACATATGCAAAGTAATACAGTTACAGCAAGTGAGAGATTTTTTTTTGGTCCCGCTAAACGTCGAGGTCTTAAGCGCGGGTGAAGGGTGACATGAGGTGAGTATGGAGCAGCGCCGGATTGTAAGAGCGGGGAAAACGGGAGATACCCGAGAAAACCCTCAGACCAACGGCATCGCACAGTAAGATCCTCACATGCAAAAATCCGTGGACCGACTTTGCTGGGACAACAGTTAGAAAGCCATTGGAAATTCTTCTTCGAAACGGAAATATATAGTTCTTTAAATCAATATGTGTTTGCCATAAGCACGTAACTATTTCGAAAGTAAGTCCTAATCATTAAAACATTTATCATATTTAACATTTTGCAGAAAAATAACAACGTAATTTTTTGAGGCAGCTTGCAGTTCACTTAAGAATACTTCACTAACGCTCAAATAAATTCACAAGGTTTACCAAGTACATTCAAAATACTTTAGTTGTAATTTTCCCATGAATTCCTTGTGTTACATAGTTTAACGATATTTATGGATAAACACTTTGTACAGTAACAGTTAACAACATATCTCGCTATAACCTTTTCGTATCTATTCTCGACAAACTGCAGCCGTTTTGACTTTGACTTTCTTTTATTTATTTATTTGTTTTTTTCCTAAGCCGGCTATGTTGTGTGCCACTCCAAAAGAAGCAAAATATTGAAAGTCACCGTAAATAGAATGTTAACGTTAAATACTTAAGTTTTCTATTGTGTAACCAGCTTTATTTAGTCTTTGTAACACTGAGTAAGTTGTAAGCTATTTTTAATATTTGTTGTCGGTTTTATATATTTCTTATATGAATTTGTTAGTTATGTAATTCCATTTGCCGATAGTCTAAGCGTTTCATACTTTTATAATATTATTGTTTTTCTTGTCGCATTTTTTTTTGTTAGTTTGATACACTGTATGTTGTTACTATGCATTTGTAAAAATGTTTAAGTGTAAGAGAAGGCTACACGTCTTAACTTCGTCATTTATTAAATATAATAACTAAATACAATTTCACCTGTTGAGTTGACGATGACTTGGAACGCCTGCAGGTATGCAACACGCGTTACGCTGGAAGTGAGCGAATAGAGAAACACCGGGGCATGTGCGAGTTACGCGTGTATCTATCCTGCAAAAGGAATACTTTTTCTTTTCGAATATTATTTTTATCGTGAAATAAAAAAAGAATGTTGGATTGAGTGAAACAGCACGAAAGGAAACATGTTTTCTTGGTTTTGACGAGCTGACTATAAAATCTAATTAAGTGTGTTGACATTGTTATAGACACGTCGTAGTAAAGTGAGGACTATTATAGGTTGTTTGGGATGAAGTGAGCACTAAATATTTAACCTTTAAAAATATCGCTGTTACTGCATATAATTTAACATTTGAAACAGTTACATTACTTGTTGTAAGGTTGGCAGCGAATTGTCGAATATAGTTCCGTGTATTTTCCTACTTAAATGCAACAAAGATAAAACAAAATCAGTTGAATTGTACGTATTTGTGTTTTATATAATTAATAAACTTTTTGTATCAGACTATATAGTTTCATGCCGACTGCAAAATTTATCTTGTACGCTCAAACATCAAGTTACGTGTCCCGATAGGTCAGTAATTTCCCGTCGTTAGCCGTTACGCGTGGAAAGATACGAATTGAATTGAATAGGCTTTTCTGAGTGCTCACTTTATCCTGACCCGCCTATACATAGCCCCTCTCTAGGACACAGACCCTGGGCCACCCAGGTCACCAGATCTTAACATCTATGCCTGCTACTCTTCGCGGTCTGGACTATCAGATTATTGAGAACTTTTAGTTCAGTAACCACGGGCCAGTTAATTTGTGTGCGGAAAGAAATGGTCATTCTGTGGTTCAGTGTTTGGCATAAAGATGTATCTACACAGTGTTCAGTCCGTGCCTATCTATATCGGAAAATTTTCATTAAAAGGATTTCAGTGCATGTCCATCTCTATGTTGAATCCAGTTCAAGGTCAGTCCAGTTCAAAGTTTCACTACAAACGCGATATATATTAAAACAGCCAGTTTTCAAATGTATGGACGTATTAAGGCTCGGTCTCGGTCGCCATATTGGATTTTATTATTTTCCGCCTTTTTTTAATTTTGAGAAAAAAAGTTTAATCTGTGATTATACCTCAAATTATACTTACTTTGTGCTATATTACAGACATGGCGATTGTGCTGGTCATGTATAATTTGGTCGCAATCTGTAAGGAAAATTATGAATGAAAAGAAAACAATTGCCAACACTGATTGTGGCGTAATTATTTGCTAACATCTGAATCGCAGTGTCGGTACTGTTGCGCAAGGTAAAAAGAATTTGAGGTAAAATCACTTATTTGACATTTTTCTCATCAGAATTTTAAGAAAGCGAAAAACAAAATTACTTGGTATGGTGACTGAAACACACAACTCTTACGGTCAATCTTTCATTTATTTCGAACTATTGAAAATAACTCGAATATTTTTTAACCAAATGCTTCGAAAAAATTTGAGACTGTGTACAGTCATACGATACACAATTTTGGCGAGCGTTTTTCAAAATAATGTACCCGTTTGCTAGCAAAAATTATTTTGCTTCGTTTTGGCTTTTTTTGACTACAAAATATGCTATATTTCAGGGGCAAAAATCTAAAAATCCGTTTGGTGTATTGGAACAGAAAAATTCAGCTGCAAAACTATTATGTATAAGTGTTAAAACTGTAAGATAAATTTTTGATATATGTATTAATTCCCGTTAAAAAAAAAACATTTTCGAAACCACAGCAAAACTAACGAGCGAGGCCTTAAGCAGTGACCCTGAAATTTTATTTTTGGATAGTATGAAGTGAAGGCCGACGCATGCCTCTCACTTTGCACTTTACTAATTCAACTGGTATTTTATAAGTTACAGAAGCCCAAGAAAAGCCATTTTTAACCATTTTGAGAGCAGAGGCATCATTTAAGAGGGCAGGGGGGCAAATGTCCCCCTGGATTTAGAATTTTAAAGTGTGTAAAATAAATTTTTTTTATATTTTGTTATTTAAAAAATGCTAGCTTAAGCACATAAAACTGAAGTTTCATTATTAAGGTTTCTAATTTATACATGCTTAATTATTTAAAAAGATGCAACAAGCTCACTGTAGTCGAAAAAAAAAATCTCCCCCTCCCCAAGATAAACCTGAAATGACGCCGCTGTTTGAGAGGCCCGAAAATCATGTTTCTTACAAGCGTGTAGAATATATAAATTTATAGAAGCGTATTTTTAAAGTGTGTGTTCTTTTCGTAGATAAACGTAATATGAATAAGTTAAGCGGTTTCGTGTAACAAGTATATTTGCGTAACAGCAGTGGCGTCCATCTTACAGATTGTAAAAAAATGGGGGGGGGGAGGCAAGATCATAATATATGTTTATGTCAACAGGAACGAATATATCCTGTGTATAAATCTTTAGCCACTGGCATATTTTGAAACTTGAAACCGCGTAGATTACGAAACTTATTAAACTGCAAATAGTTTGTAATACGTTTTATTAAAAAACAAAACTAAACACAATGTGTAACATCCGTTAGGGGGGTTCAGACACCCTGCCCCCCTCCCTTTATGGGCACCATTACGCAACCATAATCTAAAAAAAAAAAAATAATAATAATACTCACAGGATACTAAATTTCTAATAGATCATACCAGTAGAAGTTGTTCACATCCCTTCAGCAACTAGAAAAGAACTGATGATCTTCAGACATCTGAACAGATTTCCTTGAATCACAGCCAAGAACACTCTCGATCAACTCACCTTTCAAACAAACAATACTATATTAAAATAGGTTCATCCGTTTTAGAAGCTTCAATGCCACGGACACACACTAATACACACTACCTACGCTTGAAACGCATTGCAGCGAGAAGAAATATCTAAATGCGCATTAAGTTCGTATATCTGTGAAAATAAAACACATTTCAAACAATGTTTCTATCAGTTTAAACATTAGGATCGCTTATTGGAAACACGATTTACGGGACTTTCAAAATGGCCAAAAATTGGTTTTTGAAACTGCCGTACCGCTTCAAAACAGACCCCAATTTACATTTATCTGGTAAGCGGATGGGAAGTCCTTCGCATAATCTTTTAATGACCGAATCACAATGGTACTGTTCCTCAAAAACAATTACATCATAATATCGTATATTTAATGTAATTGCAATTGTAGTAAACATGTTCATGTAATTGTATTACTTTGTTTAGTGTTCAATTCAAAATTTGAACATTACAGATTTAATAGTTTTATTCCTTCATGTAAATGGTGTTGTTCGAATAGTATGAGAAAAGAAAAATTGTAATTTGTTAATGTAGGGACAGCTCCGGGCGTGTGGCTAATACTACTGAGCACGCCCGCGTTTAGCCTATCCTTTGTATGTATTGCATTGTAGTGTTGTATCAAGTGTATTATTATAGTTGTAATGTTTACAACTTGTTAATCCATGTTTATATAACGTCTGCTTGGATTAGTGCCAGCCACATTTCTTATATTATCGTACATTAAGTTTATTAAAACTATATTATTTCATCTCTTGTGAAAGTGTTGATGCACCAGTAGTGCGGTACCTAGGAAAATTCCAACCGGATTCGAAAAACACAATAATAGAAATGTACGCGGGAATTTGAACCATAGGCCTATAAGTATCGCAAATAAAATAATACGGCCATCGCTTGAAGTCGCATAGGAAAACGAATAATAGAAAAGCTCCGTGCGCCAGTTGCTGGGTTGGCAGGTTAGAAAAGAATGTGCGTGGCAGGCTACGACTTCTCTTAATATGTTATCTAACCTAGGGAGAAAGAGGAAGAGGAGATGGAGAGGAAAGGAGGCGTTCCTTTTCTTCTTCCGTTCCCTCTCCTCCCGCTCGGCCACACCCCCCCCCCCTCCTCTCTCTTCCACCAATTACAAGCGACGTCTCTTGTACTCGCTAGGAACCTCGGCCCGCCAGAATTCCGCGTGCGGTGTGAGTCATCCTCGAGGAGACAAAAAAAAGCTGTGGTCAGGTAGGCAGGCAGGTATGGAAGGTAGGTAGGGTGATGTGGTTAGTCACCAACTAGGGGCTGCTAACTGTGTGTATCACCTCCAGGCGCCAGCTATATAGTTGTATACACATCCTCCGTGTCCCCTGAGACGAAGATATAACACGCCAACTAGAGAAAGGATCCTTACCGAAGACACCCAGGTGGCATGGGCGTGCCTGGCGGGTAGGATGGGGTCCCCCCCCCTAAAAGAAAGTTCTAAAAAAATATTTCAAAATATTAACACTCCCACCAACGGTATATTTAAAGTTTATACATAAAAACTTCTTAAATACCCTCTGTTTTACATTTTGCAATCTGAACTTTCCCAGGAGAGGAACCACCAATTTTTTTTTTTTTTTTTTTTTTTTTTTTTTTTTTTTTTTTTTTTTTTTTTTTTTTTTTTTTAAGAAAAAGTGATCAACATATCGACCTCTGGATATATATATATATCTGTGTGTGTGTGTTCCCCCATAAAGTTAACTGCCGCGCACGCCTATGCCAGGTGGTCGAAAACTTCCAAGGATGACCAAAAGATGCAAGACACATGCTCACGGCCATCTCTGTGTGTAATCAAACTGAATGGCGCCGTATTGCAGCCCATAACATGCTGATGTCCTATATCAATATTTTTTTTTGTTGGAAAAAAATCGAACCCCCTGCCCCCCGCTAAAGTACACAAATACCTATCTTCGCCTGTTATATGTCAGAGTTCAATTTGGTCATGTAACAAAAAAGCAGCGAACAGTCTGGTTCTTTTATAACGTATTTGAGGATGACGAAGCAACCAGCAAATAAAAGTATTTGACAACAATATATGCGGTCTCAAAAAGCTCACGAGGCTAGGGTAGGTAAGACAGATTTCAGCTAAAGCCCTATACACAATTGAAAACTTTAGCATTTGACTTTAACATTTGACTTTACGATAGCTTTCAATTCATGGCTTCTTATGGAGTCGTACACAATGGGGTCGCCAAAGCTAAAGTCAAGGAGCCTTCACTTTACGTTTCTGATAAACTCAAAGCTAAAGTCAAAGTCAAGATGGCCGTTCGCAAAGAACCAGCTGATTATGTATGCTAGAACGAACAATGTATATTTCTGAGTACAGTTTTGTTCTCCAGTATTGGAATTTCGTGAAAAAGTAACAGGTTTTCCTTAAATGTAAGTAAGTAGCGTTGCTTTTGTTCTATACAGGTACAATTTATATTTCATTTCTCCTTGTAAACTGCATTTTCGCGCATGTTCTCTATAATAGCAGACTCATTACAGATACATTAATCGATAATTTTTTTACCAAAATTGTTGTTGTTCTAACTTACGAAATGTTACATTTGTCAACATAAGTATAGGTCGTTCGGAATAAAGTGAGCACTAAAAATTTAACCTTTGAAAAATATCACTAGCCGTTGCTACATATAATAAAACATGACACATAGTTCCCTTACTGCTTGTATGGTTGGCAGCGAAGTTACGCAATATAGTTCCCTGTATTTTCCTATTTAAATTCAACAAAACTGAAACAAAATCAATCGAAATCGACGTAATTGTATTGTATATAATAATTAGTAATTTTTTTCATCAAACTGTATCGATTCATACTGACTGTACATTTTATCTTACACGCGCAAACATCAAGTGATGTGTCCAGAGAGGTTAGACACGTCCCGTCGTTAGCCGTTACACGCGGAAAGATACGAATTATCTGAAAGTAGAATTTTAGCAGGGCTTTTCTGAGTGCTCACTTTATCCCGAACCGCCTATACTAGGAATGTAAACTTGTTATCAAGTGAGTTTTTTTTAAATAATATAGTATGTACGTAATGTACATCCTAAAACTTAAAAAGTATTTCATTCTGTTAAACAAGCAAATCATGTAGGCTTTGTAGATGATTTTTATCCACACGAAAAATTTTTGTTATTCCTACAGCTACATTGCCGTTTTTATTATTTCTTTTTTTACATAGGGCCGTAGGGGTGTTGTGCAATCGGGCACCATCACTATTCAAGTCTAGTGCACGCCTATTGTGCAAAATAAATAGAATTTACTCTGTAATTGGATTACACATTGATCTTTGAAAGAACTGTACAATGTGAGTGAATGACTGGATTTAGTTTATTGGACATTGTGATATAGATGATTGTCAATGAAAACTACAGATAATGGGAAAACATAAATAAGCAATGTATACTTTAGTCAACATGATACACACACAACATAAAATTCCATAAATGGAATCAGGTCTATTAAAAACAAGGACAAACAGACAATAAAATCAAAAGAAAAACCCGAGGCCACGAAGGCAGACAACCCAGGTTTGAGATCTACTTTGGCAAAGGGGCAAACAGAGAAATGTATGACCCACAAAATAAAAATACGAAACACCAGTAAGGCTAAACAAGATACACAAGAAAGACAGCCAATATTATGTTCCCCCCACCTTTTTCTTTCTTTTTTTAATTATTAGACTATGTATATTTTAAACTCTATTTAGAAAATCAAGGCACCTTTACAATATGTTTACTATAAGTTTGTACTTTATAATTATGTGTAGTTATATAATTTGTCATTATTTAATTTGAACTTTAATTTTAAATTAATTGTAATTTGTAGTAATGGCTAAGATTAGATGTAAAAGAAATGTAAAGTCTTGTGGGTTCAGTGTAACAAAAGGCCACAATGTCGTAACTGTGCCTTTAAGTCGTGATAAATTATATATATGCATGTATGTGTGTGTGTATATATATATATATATATATATATATATATATATATATATATATATATATATATA
>PNEQ01060361.1:0-16406 GCA_003012365.1 Medauroidea extradentata | reverse complement strand
TCCGTTACGTCTTTAAATATACTTAATTTCTTTCCTGAATTCTCTGTATGATATGTGTTTGCTGACAGCAACAAATACTATTATTTATATTTTATTTATTCACGGCCAAATTCAGTCAAAGGCTGGATTATGTTAGGTACGTGCTTGTACATAATAAGATTAATTTAACATTATAGTTACATAATATATTTTAAATTCAACTGTACTAAAATAATGACGAGTGAACGATTGATAAATTTTTTAAATAATACAGTTGAACATAATTATATGACCAACTTCAGCTAGTTCACAAGATGGAAGGATTTATATTTCTCTCTGAACGAAAGAGAAGTGGTTTTCAAATCTCACGGTATGTCATTTCAAATTTTGCTTGCAAGATATGTTTAAGAATATTTGTGATTTGATTTACTACATCTAAACAGTTGAAAAAAATTTTTTGTTTCGTGTATCTGTAGCATTTTTTTTCTTTCATAAAGCTATATCTTTTTTCAAATTCAAAATATACAGAACAGTTAATCTATTTGGTTTTTATACATATCTTTACCTAGCCCATGTCACTGTTCTTTAGCGTGAATTATTTCGTTTCGGTAAGTCAGTTAGTTTCCCTTTCAAATAATTAACAGTTTTATGCAAATTTGGACTAGTGTCATTATACAAAAATTTTGGAAGCTAGAAAAATGATAATTTCAGTAAAAAAAAAGTAAGTCACAATGTAAAGGATATTCCACACGATCAAATTTTGCTTTCAATTTTCTATCAATTTATTGAATTCAATCTCTTGAATGCCGTGTGACGCCATGTTGACGTCATATCCGCGGCCATTTTGTCTTTCAAATTTTTGAATGTCGTGAATTTACCCAAAGATTTTCGTTTCGAACATGTTTTGGAATTTTCTTGAATCAAAATATTTTACAACGGAGTAGAGGTTTTTCTGACAGTATTGATTAAAATTACATATTAGTTGGTTTCTGCAAGCAAATTTTACTATATTAAAAACAAAACCGAGCATTTATTCTTGTAAATAATATTTACGAAAATAGTCAGAAATTTCATTATAGCTAAACCAAATATTTTTGTGTCGTGCAAATTTAGCAGATAACTGTAAAATAGGTACATGATTTATTTTGTGCATAACTTGTTTACGAATTGTGTGATAACTTTTCAAGTGGTCCTTTCAATCTTTATTGAATAAAATTTCTTGAACCGACAAGCTATTCAATAAATTTAACTCAATAAATATTTGATCGAGTGAAAGGACCTTAAAAGTGCTTGGTAGATAAATAAACGCTGAAAACATCAATTGATTTCTACGCTTTTTTTCGAAGTCAATATGGATCAAATACTCAATGACAATCCTATATAATGGTATTTGCCAACTTTATGTGTAAATAATTATCCAAAATTACTCATTCGCTCCGCGTGATCTCTTGCTCCGCAGTTAAATGCACAAGGTTCCGGCGTCAGAGATTGTGCATCAGAAGTTCGTAACACAGGAAACAATTTTGTTTAAAACGTTGGCTATAATTATTGTCTAGGATTGCTATTGTTTAACTTTCGCAAATTGGCTTCAGGAAACCTACAGATATAGATTAATGCTTTTAGCGTTGAATTATGTACCACGCCCTCTTATGTCAACAAAACAAATCATATTTCGTGCAAATATTTAAAAATTTCTAAAAAATTAAACTTTTTGTTGAAGCTCCCGCACTGCTCCTTCCATTAATGACATGACAAAGTGACACAGCCTTGAGGCCGTTCTCCTTGTTTACATCTTCGTTTTGCGAGACTCGTCTTACTTGTTTACGCCAAGCGCATGTCTTCCAGTTCTTGGAAATGTCCTTCCGCATAAGTATCTACGTAAACAGCCTCCTTGCAAAGGACGAAGGTCATCCCGAACCCCAGAGATCGTCTGTTTGAATAACTTGTTTGTGGAATGTTTGATCGTTTTCACGCTTGTGTGTCTATTTTTCTCCCCATTCTTTTCTAATGTAATTTCAAACGAATCCACGCCAACAATGTAACCTTTTCCCCCCCAGTCTCCTACACTGAATACATAGCTTTAGATAACACGCGTTTAAACTGTGATGGTGGCAACACTGCATTATCCGTTTCGTATTATCAGCTGTTTGGATGCTCTGAAGTATGTAGTTTGATGGATGTGCGATTGAAACTGTTCTGAGCTGCGCTTCAAAAGATCTGATTGTGGCAAATGCATCTGAAACACAGAATAACACTGAAATAACATCACTTTCATGTTCGGAAAATATAGTTTGCCACTAAAAAAAAAAAAAAAAAAAAAAAAAAAAAAAAAAAAAAAAAAAAAAAAAAAAAAAAAAAAAAAAAAAAAAAAAAAAAAAAAAAAAAAAAAAAAAAAAAAAAAAAAAAAAAAAAAAACGGGCACGGCTACGTCTGTCATGTTGGTCGGCAGTAACGTAGAATCCACTTCGGCTTTCTTCAGATGAAAGAACCAAATATGCGTCTATTTTGGACGTTTGAGTTGTATTGTTCATTGATTTTGCTATCGTCTTTGCTGCAGTGGCGAACTTAAGGGGCCCGCCTCGTTGCCGTAAAATCACGCTGCAGAGTGTTTGTAAAAAAACGTTTTACACCGAAACTTACACACGTGTTTTCACGCCGTTTCTCTACGAAAAGAACACACACTTCAGACGACTGCCCTTAAGTATTTTCAAGACAACGCTCGTATTAGAAATCCCCTTTCAGGGCACGTCAAAATGGATTAAAACGGGGTTTTCAGGCTGCTACAGCGGAAAATATACTAGCCGAATACATGTGAAACCACTTAAGGGTAGTGCATTGGACTTCAGTAAAGTGATTTCGTAAATAAAACAATAGGGTCACCACTTAAAGTCCCATGGGAAATGTATTTTTTCGCGAAGACTGCACGCCTTACGCGTAGAGGCGACGCACCGTTGTATGGCCCATACGACGTCGCCCTTAGCACCATAACTCACTCACACAAACACATGTGCCACGAGGCGGGCCCCTTAAGGAACAACCTTTACTTAAGGCTCCGCTACAATATTGCTTTAGCACAGAGAACAGCACGAGCAGACACAGAAAACAGTACGCGCACAACACAGAGCTGCAAACAAACACAAGGTAACTGGCCATGTTTTCATATAACTATTTTAGTTAACTAAATGGTCACATGATACGATTTGGTGTGATAAAATAATGACTTGAGGTATACTATTTTTTTGTATGTAACGGTGATTGCTAAACACGGAATACTGCTCAAATTATTACAAATAGAGATGGTGAATTATCGCGAAAATTTCTTATGCCAACATAACCTTACAAACGTTGCAGATCCGTGCAACATACGAGATTGGATGAAGAATGCCCGACACGACATGGTTGTCTATAGACGTCAAATATTACACTAGCATAATTCTCATTGGCTCTGTCAAATAGGGCAACAGTTTCACGTACAGATGACAGCTAGTAGCATAAATAAAGTTTCTTACGTGCTGAACGTACGTTGGAACACAGCAAAATGTCAGGTTTTCCCGCGGAAGGGGGATCCCCAGTGGACATGGCTGCTCCCCACTAAACACGTACAAGTTTGTTATTTAAATATCAGAAAAGTTTAAATGAATCTGTTTTATTTAATTAAGTACGTATTACCTGAAATTACGGTAGTTAAAGAGTTACTAGTCGCGAGGAAAGTTGAATGTTAGCTGGGTTACAATGTAGTATCTTCGTGCCCGGATGTTCTTATTCCGTTATTCACGTTTTCATATTTAAGACCATGATCATTCATTGATTTCAAACAACTGCAAGTAACTCGAATATTTTTTAACCAAATGCTTTGAAAAAAATTTGAGACTGTGTACAGTCATACGATACACAATTTTGCCAGAGCGTTTTTTTAAAATAATGTATCGTTTGCTAGCAAAAAAAAATATATTGCTTAATTTTGGCTCATATTGACTACAAAGTATGTGTTATTTTACGGGCAAAAATCTAAAAATCCGTTCGGTGTGTTGTAACAGAAAAATTCAGGTACAAAAAAAACGATGATAAAGTGTTAAAACTGTATGAATGAAATTTGATGTGGAATATATAAATAAAATATTTTAACGCAAATTAATATACTGTATATGTATATTAATTTGCGTTAAAAAATATTTTTGAAACCACTGCAACATTAAAGCGGTTTTCACAATACAGCGGCGCGATACTTCCGACGCTTGCCGCCAGCGACAAGTTCCTGCCGTGTCTTCACAATAGAGCGACGAAATATCGCCGGTAGCAAGCGACGCGAACTCGTGCTGCCATCTTTTACCAAGACAAGACAAATAACTTAGTAACTGTACACTGTTTTTGAAGAAACAAGAACGGAAAATAAAATAAGGGATCATCTGTTTATGCTCGCATCGATTGAAATAAATAAATATCAAATAGAAAGCAAAAGTTAAATTTCCTACTGAAAAAATCAAGTTTTTTTCAGCGAATTTACGCTTAATTTGCACAAATACCGGAATTTTTAAAAGAATGTTGTTACTATTAAATGGTTGTTTATTTCTTTCTAACTTGAAAATACGTAAAATACGTGCACAAGTTTTAAAATGTAAACAACTTTTCTTCTTCTTCTTTGTATCGGTCGCCAGCGATGAGCGTCAGATCCAATGTATGCCGCTAGTGCAATGTTGCCGACGCTCGACGCTGGTGTTATGTCGCTCTGTTGTGAAAACCGCTAAAAGAAATGAGCAATCAGGTACGCCGATACCGATCGCTTGTAATCATTTGAACCGTCTCTATTTATCGTCGGCCAATCATATATTACGGTACTACATGCTAGATCGCTTTGGAGACTACTTTGCCACTCAATATATTTGCAATATTTCATTCTAAAGATAGTACAAAGCTCCCTACCGGGCTACAGGTAGAAAATCTATTAGGTCCACATACACAAAGGGAAATTGCCCGCCGTTCCCCTTTCACGACGACCAAACTGAAAGCCCAGATTCGCCCCTGAGCGTGCCGTAATGATATGGAGACGAGATATGTATCGTGTCTTACGTCAAGATTACTTCCGCGCCACCTGCTTCGTCTGGCAACACTGCGCGCACGAGCACGAAGCGTGGAGAACCGTGGGAACATACTCGCTTGTCGACGGCGGGAAGTTGGCACGTATGAGCGGCGGGGAGGGAAGGGGGGGCAACACTGTGCGCTCGGTTGGCAACTCTGCGCGTGCACCTCCCGCGCCGCAGGTAAATTGCCTTGCGTTTCGGGAGCACGAAAGTGGTTCTTTGTTCGGCACTGATCGGGAAACTTCGCCAGGATTCGAACCGCTACAATAGTATTTAATCACACTGAGAAATAAAAAGCAAGACATTCATCTCGCAAAAGGAGGACATTTAACTAAAAAAGAAGACAACACAAATTTCTTTAATACGTAAATTAATTTCCGTGTGCGATTTTCATAGGTAAAATTTATTTGAATGAGTACCTACAATTCTAAGAACATATATTTTTTCATACAAATAACCAATTATAACTATGCTATGTATTCAAGATGTTACTGAACAACACCGACAAACTCCGGCAGGTGATTCCTTATGAAAAAACAAGCAGAAATTATACTTTGCATTTTTCGCCTAAATTTAATATTAAGGGAGTAATGAGACTCTGAATATCAAAATTTATAATCGTATTCCCCCCAAATATCGGAAACTAAATAACATAAAAAACCAATATTTTCTTCGCTGATTAATGCTGTTGGGACCTTCAAACCAACAGCAAAAACAACTTGATACCTTCCACCCTTATGAAATTAATAGGGCTGCTACCACTATAATTGCATACAACTATTTTACAGTGAGAATTTTCAAACATTTTAAAATGGTTTATTGAGAAATGAGACCTTTGTAACAATAAAGGTCCTCTTGTTGCAACTCTAGGACATACAGTTTATGCTCAAAACACATGTGAATATTCACGCATACATACAGAGCCTGGAGCATAGGCAATCATGCGAACATCTGTGTGATGTGTGCAGCGTACAGACGATGGTGGACATTCACTGTAAACAAATACAATGTTGTTAAAGTCGCAGTTCAGTTTGTTGCTAGCTTTCTGCGTATCGTAGCAGTTGTGGACAAACATGGTAGGTCCCAGGCAGCTGAAACATGTTTAAATGTTATTATGTTCGTCATGCTTCATAGGCGCAACTAGAATGGACATTTGGGGAGGGCACAATTCTGTGAATACTGTTATACTCAAGCTACCTCTCCCTACCTGTAATCAGTAACGTAGTCAGAATTTATAAATTTCAGACGGGGAAGGATGGCTATCCTGGGAATATTACAAAGGATCATCGTCCACATCTTCAAGCGGGGGGTTTTAAGGTGCAAAATAGTGCTATTTTAGCAGTTTTCATAGTTAAACATTGAATATTCTACTGATAACAGTATCACTGATTATTCTATATTACCTTGGTTGGTTGTTTAGTTAGAGGGGGGCGTGCCCTAGTGCCCCCCCCCCCCCGTTGTTGCGACTATGCTGATAATAAACCAAACACGAATAACTTCGTGAGGTAATACTTAACCAAATGTTGGTGAAACTGGTGAGTTGATAGTAAATTGCGTTCATTTATTTTAAGAAATATTTTCGTTGGTTAGCATAAGCAAATCTATAACCTTTTTTTGAGAAAAACGTGTAATTCTTCCTTTATTTCTACATTTCGGTAAGGTCAATTCTACTACAGGTTAGAAAGGTCAATGTTAAATATTTGGCTCAAAGTAGAGTTCTACCGCTTGAGCGCTGATGTCGGTAATAGGCGTAAACTGACCAATCATAGAGCTTTCCTGAATTTTAAATTGCATAAAGTTGGTAATTTAAAACGAGTAATTGGTTCCTTTTCACTTCAAAATTAAGTTAAATTACTTCTGTGATTTCCAAGCCTATTTAAATTTAAATTTACTACACTTTCGTATTTTTCTCGTCCCTTAGCGATAACAGTGAAACTAGTGGCAGAAAAGTTCCCTATACCAAACTCTCCCATAAGAAAAAATATTTTCTTTCTACCCTGCAGTAGAATTAACCTTAATTTCGATATGCCAGTTGGTATTTGGTACTTGGTGTGTAATTAGTATATTTTTCCTATTATGTTTGTATGTATGTGTGAATGCTTATTAATTTTGTTTATGTTTATATATATAACATAATTATATATCATAATTTATCTATATAATTTGTTCTGTTAAAAATGTACAGTATAAATGCATTTTATGTTTGTAATAATATGTGTAATGGGTCCAGTGTTAGAAAGGGCATCCGTGCCTTAACTGCGCCTTAAAGACGATTTAATAAATAAATAAGCTGAAATACTGTTATCATATGTGGTTGTAGTATGTAGTGGCAGTAAACTATTTACATGTAATATGTTTGTAGTATTTGTCGCGCGGCAGCCAAACTAGTGTTCGCATTGACGAACACTTTTAGTTTCACACCACTTTTGTCGTGTCGCTCTGCCATGCCTACGTGATACCAAAAAATTCGCGAATTCAAAGACCTGCATGTTAGAATAAAATATCCTATACATACTCAAGTCCCCTCTGTTCGTTTGTTGTCTGCTGTTCCACTGAGTAGCAGCTAGTGGAGAAATTGTCGAGAATTGATTATGCATAGGATATTTGATTCTAACATGCAGGTAATTAAAATTCGGGAAATTTTCCCATCCCTAACCATTTAGTGGTGATGGCTCGAATCGTGGCGAAGTTCCCCGATCATTGCCGAAACAGCGAGCCACTTTTATGCTGCCGAGACGTTAGTCAGGTAATTGGTCAGCTCCCCCGCGGAACAAGTGCGCGCTGCTATTCTCGTATATACACCGGCGGCGTCGTCTTCTGTCGTCTCTGGAGCGTGCAAGGGCTCTTCTTCCAGCAGCAGGTGTCCACAGCACCTGCCCAGGAGGACATGTGGGTGGGGGGAGGGGGGCGACCGACAACAACAAAGGCTTCTTTCCGTCCCCACCTCGTCCCCTTCATCCAGCACCCATCTCCCTACCTGTCCTCTTCCCGCCAACACAAAGAAACCAGCCTCCCCCCTTCCCCAGGACCCCCTCAACCCCCACCCCCTAGACGTCACGGAACACAACAGAGAACCGACCGACCGACAGACCTATTGAACAGACCAGACTACCTGAACGCGGTGTGGCACGGGAATCTACCTGCTGCGCGGTTTTTTCTCCTCCAAAGGTTCCCCCCGTTTCTCCCCGCAACCTGTGTCCGGACCAAATACGTCAGTGACTCTTGAAATATATCATCGGCCGCGAAGAGGAACTGCACGCCCGCCCCCCGAGCCCAGACCCTTGCACCCCCAACCCCCTCCTCCTAAAACCTTCTTCCAGGTAGCGGGCGTAGAGCTCTCTATTTCATCCCGTACAGTTTTTACACCTGCGGCAAGCAAAACGTCTTCAAGTAAGGTCAATTGTACTGCAGGTTGGAAATAAAACGTGTTTTCTTATGAGAGAGTTTGGTACAGAGAACATTTCAGACGCTAGTTTCCCTGCTATCTCCAAAGAACCATAACAATACCAAACCGTAGTCAAATTAAATATAAATAGGCTTGGAAAGGACAGAAGTCATTTAACTTAATTTTAAATTGAAAATAAACCAATTTTGCGTTTTAAATTATCAACTTAATGTAACTTAAAATTCAGGAAAGCTCTCTGATTGGTGAGTTTACATCCCTTGCCGATACTAGCGGTATATATATATATAATCTTCTTCCGTGATTTGCTAGTTTCGGAACGACGACTGCCAGTGATGGATATGCCATAACCTTGTATGCGCTACGACCTAACTCTAACCTTCAATTATAAGTGCTTGAATCAATGCTTTTTAACACCTTAAATCCGCAGAAAAGTGTTGTGTAGAAATTATGATACATAATGAACTATGTTCACGAAATTATATTTAAGTATAGTGTAAAACAGTTTGATATTAAAAACAAGCATTGTATAGGCGGTTCGGTATAAAGTGAGCACTCAAAAAAGCCCTGCTCAAGTTCTATGTTCAGTCAATTCGTATCTTTCCGCGCGTAACGGCTGACACCTGGAAATGTCTAACCTCTCTGGACACGTCACTTGATGTTTGCGCGTGTAAGATAAATTACGCAGCCGGTCGGAACCGTTATAGTTTGATAAAAAAAAAATATTCATTACGTAAAATTAAAGTATGTCGATTTCGATTGATTTTGCTTCACGTTTGTTGTATTTAAATAGGAAAGTACAAGGAACGATATTGCGTAATTTCGCTGCCAACCATACAAACAATAAGGCAACTATAGTTAATGTTGAATTATATGCAGTGACGGCTAGTGATATTTTTCAAAGGTCAAATTTTTAGTGCTCGCTTTATCCCGAACGACCTATACGGGTCTCACCTTACACAGACGTTGAATTATTCACTATCCGAATTTTTTTTTTCCCCATACATGATACCTGAAAATAAATTAGACTTATTTCTATGTGCAGTAATAGGTTACTCAATACATCAAATGTTTAGCTTCCAAACAATTGTTCTTCAGAATCAGATATCCAACACTTGTTTAGTAGTACGTATTTAAAAAATAACTTTCTCCTAACACTCTGCAACAGTATTCGTGCGCCAGCTGTACGGGGTTCTTAAGTGCTCAGCAAAATCTCTTCACGAGGGAGTTCATGCAAAATTTTTATGATTTTGGTAATTTGTATATTTGTACAAGATATGGTTTGTTTTCTAAGCATGTATCGTAAATATTTTTACAGCAATGACGTTTTTCTCTAGCTTTCATAATTTTTGTGTAACGGCGCGTCGAAGCCCGAATTTACATAAAACGGTTTTATACAAGAAACGAAAACCAACTGACTTACATAAATTAAATAATTCACACTGAAGATACGTGTCACGGACCACGTCAAGATATGTGAACAAAACCCCCATTGAAAATTTTGTATTTTTTAAAAGATTGCAGTATATTGGAAATTTTTTTTAATTTTAGCAATTTTTTAAAATTCAAAATATCAATAATACGGGTTTTGTACATACCTTGACGTATCCTATGACACTGTTCTTAAATGTGAATTATTTCAATTCTGTAAGTAAGTTGGTTTTCCTATCTTGTATAAAACCGTTTTATGAAAATTTGGGCTTTGATCTGCAACTATACAAAAACTATGAAAGTTATAAAATTTTCATTACTGATAAAAGAGTATCAATATATGTCTATAAAACAAACCATATAGCGCACAAATATAAAAATTATTAAAATAATTTCAAATTTTGCAAGGTTGTCGATCACGCAAAAGTTTCCTTCCCTACATCTAGCTGCATGCAAGCAGTTGGAATACTCCGAGCTATACACAAGCGCATGTTGGCTCTGCCCCGAAACTTTCGTCGCCTCGTGAGCGGATACACAGAATGCATTACCGGCATCGTCTGTATTAGCTTGCGAGCCACCGCGGACATTGCAGCTCGTGCCGGGGTTTGGAAAGTAGCGGTCGCCGCCAGGGTTGTCCAACACGACGACCGTCACTTCACCTCGCCTAAGTCCGGTCCAACGGACTTGCACTATGGGGAAGTAGAAACCGAGTGTGCATGCTAGCATTCACATCTTCGCGTAGCGTACGTACGTTACAGAGTTGATCAAGTTTCTACTTGGTACGTACCACGTACGTACGCTAATTGGTGGTTGTGAATGCAGCATGTGCAAACGTAAGACCCGGTTAAATATTAATTTATATTGAGAAATCATTCATCTAACGGTCATAAATCGTTTCAAAAAGTAAAAATTAATTACGGTCATCCATTACCCACATTTTGTTATGACATAAACAATCTCGGCGTATGTCTAGATTAGATGTTGTTGAGATTCCAATCTCTAATACTTACGTACGTGCGTGTAGGCCTATTCTTACGTTTAAGGCCTTGTTACGGAGTTTTGCAGTGATTTCGAAAATATTTTTTTTATTACTACCTAACACTCATATCAAAATTTCGCTGCACAGTTTTGACACTTATATGTTATAATTTGTAGCTGAATTTTTTGTAGAATTATACTAAACTGTTTTTTAGATTTCATAACCCAAAGTACCACGTTTTTCGTCGTGAAAATAAGCAAAAATGAAGGAAATTATTTTTTTGCTGGCGAATAGTACATTATTTTAAAAAAACGCGTCCACAGTATTGTGCATCGTGTGATTGCACATTTACTCAAGTTTTTTTTTTTTTTCAAAACTTTTGGTTAAAAAATATTTCAGTTATTGGCACCAGTCCTTGGTTGTGAATTCGGCTTAATTACAGGTTAGGAAGACAAGCTAATTTCTGATGGGCGAGTTTGGCGAGGGAAAAATTCTGCCACCAATTGCGCTGGTGTCGATAAAGGGGCTACGAACTTTACCGAGGTTAGCACCGAAGATTCACGAATGTCACTACAACAGATTATTGCGTAAACGGTCTTATAAATGCCTATACACAATTTAAATACTGCAATAGAGATAGTAACTTACCAATTCACAATTTTAACGTGATATAACATTTTATATAAAATCATAATTTGCAGCAAATTAATTCATTTAGTCGTAATAAAATTTATACGTGTATTTATTCCTTCATTATATCATATTCATATATTTTTTTTTCAACTTATTAGTAGCCTACATTCATGTGTTAATTATAAATTTCTTTGCCACCTTGGTTAACTGTAAAATATCTTACAACGTTTTAATATAATAACTACTTAACAATGTTGTATTAAAGTACAGCATGTAGTAAACACGTTACTTTTAAACACCCCCTTTTATTATTGTGTCAGACGTAAACAGTGTGCAATGTTAATTAGGCAATTTTTTTCTTTATCTAGACAGTTCAGAATGTTGTTATATATTGTTACGTTTTATATAGTTTATTATTTTACATTATTACTGTTAATACTCAATATTATACTTTTCATTTTTAGCATTGCTGTGATGGTAGTTCGCTAAAGATATTCCCTAGTAAATACCAATCGTATAGTATTATATATGTAATCAATGTGCGAAATGACCCAACCCTATCATAATTTTATAAAATCATCATTAAATCTAAGCATCATCATTACTAAATCAGATTATATTAATTATTAAATCTAATGGGTAATATTTTTGACATAACTGTCTTGTGCTTGATTAAGTGTTTTGTAAGAAATTATTGTTATGTAATCTATCCAGTAAGAATTACTATGTTATATTTGTGTACATGTACAGTGGAAGAAAATGTGATAACGCCTTAACTGCGCCATCAATAAAGACTAAATTAAATTACATTAAATTAGTATACTTTAACATTTGACTTTACGTTTCCGTTAATGTAAGTATTTCGTCAATACACAATACAAACGGAAAGTTCGTTGAAAATCTGTTTTTGAAACGGAAATATTGTGATATGAATCATATATATTTGCCGTAAAAACATATCACGTAAGACCTTGGCTGGAGGCTCCCCCCCCCCCTTAGTTACGCCTATGTACAGGACCTCTGATGCAGGAGAAAATAATTTAGCACCACCTTTTTACAATGCCTATTATGGTTAATTCTACTACAGGTGTGAAAGACCAATGTTAAAAGTTTGTCACAGGAAACATTTCTGCCGCTTCAGCGCTGACCGATGGTCAGACCATTCGCCTCCCACTACAGCGATCCGGGTTCGATTCCCGTCGGGGTCGGTCCCCGGATTTTCGCATAGTGGGAATCGTGCCGGACGATGCTACTGTTCGTCGGGTTTTCTCGGCGATCTCCCGTTTCCCCATCCCCTTCATTCCGGTGCTGCTCCATACTCACCTCATGTCACCCCTCACCAACGCTAAAGACCTCGATGTTAAGTGCTGACCAAAATCTCTTCACTCATTGACAGACGTGTTGTGTCGCAGTAACCTTATCTCGACTGGCACAGTGATAAGAATGACGCCTCTGCACAAAGATCCACTGCCAATAACTATGAAGCAAAGCTGCAGATGTGCTAATACAGCAATGAAACCAGTTGGTGGGAAATTATTTTCCCCAAAATTCAAAGGCTTTATCTATATGGTCAAGTAAGAAACAATCAAATGACGGGGTAAAGTACTGTAACTAATATACAAAACCTACGTTTATCAAGAGCTGATAAGATTCTAGATAAGAACATCGTGCGATGCCGACTTGGAGATAACGCAGCAAATCGGTAGGCTAACCTGCCATACAGCACCTTCAGCCTTCCAATCAGACATCACTGAGCAGTAACTGTGTAAACAAACTTAACATAGTCAAACCTGCCGCCATATTTGTGAACCATTTTCCAATCAGCAACTAGGCAATTGATAATTTAGTATAGTTCAACTGGAACATTGTTGATCGTCGCGTGTATGATTCGTAACAACACTTCGAAATGTTAAGAAAATTAATAAATGGACTTGCGTTCAAGAAACGACACTTCTTACAAATAATTATAACTTTAGTACTGTTAATTTGACGAAGATAATCACAAGGTAATCAACCCTCAAAGTAATAAATTTTGAGACGATCGCACCAAGTAGAAGAAGTTTCGAAATATGTCCTAGCAAATGAACAATTCATCACATGCGAAGAAAAATAACAGCTTAAAAAAACAGTAACTCCACACATTAAGGGCGCCGCCTACTCACACGTGAGAGGCTCAAAAGCGACGGAGAAGTAAGGTCGACTTTGAAGCGCGCATCAGATGCCGCGCCAACTCAACGAGCCAAGCGCCGAACTAGCGTGCAAGCTTCCCGCCGAACGGTATTTACTATGGGACACTAAGCGGTGACAATATAATTTAATTGGTGGAAAGTCTGCAACTAAGTTCAGTGCAGGTCGCAATCTGAGTTTCACATACACCCTGTTAGTACATTTTGAAATACAAATCATTTTTATTCTTCAATTTTATGAGCATGTCATTGTAGCCTGCAATGTCTTTATCCAGTGTGATTTTTTTTTTTTTTTTTTTTTTTTTTTTTTTTTTTTTTTTTTTTTTTTTTAGTTTGGTATATCAGTTGGTTTTAGTGTGGTCGTTAAAACGGAAACATGCAAAATATGACTTTAAGAAGCCATTACGCGAAAACTATGAGAGATAAAAAAATTTCATAAGAGCCAAATTAAGTTACATTTTGTGTCTAAAATAAGAAAAAAAAAATAACTGGTACAAATAAAAAAAATAATAAAAATGGCGACGAAAATTGTGGAAGATCGCGCCCTTAGTACAGGCACGTAAAATAGTTACATTAAAATCTTGTAACATGTTTTTGCAGTTAGCCACGGTGGCAAAGTAATTGATAATTAGTATATGAATTTACTAATATTATGATGTAAGAAAACATATCTATAACAGGTTGAAAAAGCAGTTTTTTTAGGCATTTTGAGGAGCTCCGATTCTAATCGACGTGAAGTTTTGAAACGATCATTCAGTTATTCGTTTGGAGTGTACTTTCTATTCGCACATAGACACATTGGGCATATGTGGAATAGTTTATTTAAAAAAAACGTATTTACGAACACGCTGCAACGCGTTTTAAGCACGTGGTAGGCTACGTGTGTGTGGGTGTGAGGGACGCAGGAGTGATAAGGTTGTCATTGACCGACGTATGAAATGTATTATCGCCTCTCCGTGCAAACCACTCAGATGGCGTGCAGTGCTTTATTTACTATTATCCTCTTTCCTACGGGACTTTAAACGCTGACCACATTATTTTATTTATAAGTAGCATAGTTCAATGTCAACGCTTGTTTCTATAGTTGTATTTTAGAATCTGGTTGTTATTTTCCATATACGACAGTCTGGAAAAGCCATTTTGGGGCCCGACAATGTTTCTAATAAACGTGCCGAATTTTTTAAAACTATAGCTTCGTAGATACGCAAACATGATGCGCGTTAAACAGTTTCGTAAAAAAAAATAAATAAATAAATAGTCGCAACTCGCTACAACGCATTTGAGGCGCAGGTAGATAGGCCCCTTAACTCATATGTTATTTATTTATTTTTATTTATTTCGACTTATTTTTTTACATGTGGCGAAGTTAAGGCAGCGTTGCCTCGTCTACCACTTAACCACAGTGGTTACAACTTTTAATATCATCAAACAAAGTACATTATTCAATAAGCAAAGAACAGTCTCTAAAAATTACAAAACATAAAATACACCGCGAAACACAAACGAGAGAAAACATTAAAGAAAACATTAGCCTACAGAAGTCGTTCACAATTCAATCACGCACACGTTCACACCAAATTACTGAACGTGAGGTCATCCACTGTTCACTCTGCACTATCAAAATCAGCGTTCGTTCTTTTTAAAGGAGCTCTTTTAAATGTAGGTTGAGAAATTTGATTTAGATGTTCCTCCAGTGCATTCCAGGCGCGCGCTGCTGAAACTGTAAAAGATTTAGAATAAGCACTAGTACGATGCTTAGGTATGAGCAGACACAGCGAAGACATTTTTTACTGTATTTATTTTGTCTTTATTTACCTTGGGCGCAGTTAAGGCAATCTCTGCCTTCTCTTCCACTGGACCCGGTTTACATGAGTATATATCCAAAATACAATAATTACTCTAAGTTTACATACAAACTAATAGTACACAAATTTCCTAAATATGTCAAGAAAACACAACAAATCTTGCTTACAAGATTATCACTCAAAAATTTAAGTTTACATAATACCATACAATTTAAAGTTATAAGTATTGCTGAGGGACTGCCTGTTCTTTTATTCTGACCCTGATCGTGTTACGAGCATGAACGAGGGAGCTACTGTTGGTAGGGGTGCGTCGGCGACCCAGGGGGGGGGGGGAGAGCAGACACTGGGAGGGGTTGCACGATGTAGAGCTAGGGGAGAGCTGGGGTGCAGAGAGTTATCGATCAGACTTGAGGGCGCCTAAGCCTCCACCATTCTCCCCCTTCCAACCATACACATTTACCCCGACCCCAAAACCCAGCCAACACGAACACGCGCCTACATAGGGGTGGGTGTTTGATAGGGCGCAACCCCTCACGTGACTACGAACACGAGAAGTCCTCACATGGCACATGTGCGATGTTGTAGCGTGCCATACGTGTTTTCTGAGAAACTGATCAAACTCGTTCCCGATAACTTCGTCCAGTAAAATGACACACCTCAAAACTATGTTTCTGTCCCAGGGGTGTCATTTGAGGCTACAGAGGGGGGGGGGGCAAATGCCCCCCCCCTTGGAATTAGAATTTTATGTGTATAAATATACTTTTTGTATTTTTAAATGTAAATAAGGCTAACTGAAGGACATAAAACTGAAGTTGTATTATTAAAGTATCTAATTTATACATGCTTAATTAATAAAAAAGATGCAACAAGGTCACTGTCACCAGAAAACAAAACCTTGTCCCCCCCCCCTAG
>PNEQ01060351.1:0-44771 GCA_003012365.1 Medauroidea extradentata | reverse complement strand
TCCTGGACGCTTATCTGTGGCGTATAGAAGTTACTTGCAGACTTCACGGAGAAATAAACTTCAAATCTTGAAGAGGTCCATGCACTATACGTCCATTCAAGCTACAGCTTTTCATAGAACGTTTTGAAAAACAAACAAACAAACAAAAAATACACACACTGTTTCCTGTCTAAGAGAAAATATTAGTGGAGTAAAACACGTGACTGGTTGACAATTTTGGTGCATGAAGTGCATTATCAAAACAAAGTGACAATTTAAGCCGAACATACTAAATTCCAGTTAAAATAAAATATGTTACAGTAAAACCATATTAGTCCGGGGTGTCTGGCAAATAAAATAATTAAAATAAAATCTGTGGCATGAAAGAGACAGTGAGATGTCACATTAGCAATGTTATCGTTGGTGTAAACTAGGCTTAACGTACGAAGGGGTTAATATTTTGCATATATTGAAGATTCACCCTGCATGTTGATCTGACAGATACCGGACATTACAGAATATAATGTAGTACGTAACTCATTATTGTTGCTCCCGTCTGGGTCCCCAGTTCGGTATTGTATTTATTACCACCCCAGTGATGCTGCTATGAAACCTGACCGACGAACACAGACGTTCGAAGAGTGGAGAGATTTGGTCAACACTTAATATCTAGGCCTTCCGAGATGGTGACATGATGTATCGAGCAGCGCATGAACGAAGAGGCAAGGGAGACGGGAGATCCCCGAGAAAACACGGCGATCAGTGGCATGGCCGGCATGATTCCATTATGCGAAGTTCCGGGGACTGTCCCCGCCGGGAATCGAGCCCGGGAGGAGACTGTTCTACCTACTGCTTCAACTGCTGTCCCACAGATGAGGTGTAAATAACAATAGTAGATGGATTCACTTTTTTTTTTTTTTTTTTCAAACTGAGCGACTCAAAACGAAGTTGGTTGGTTTTCCTTGTCGGTTATAAATCCGGCCGGGGATGCAGCGGCGTGGGCGTCAGCTCTCTTCCCCGGGGAAGACGCTCAAAGTTTCGCCACCCCTGGGGGTAAATCAGGAGTCCTGGACCAGTGGGTGCCCTCGCCCACAACCTCCCACCCCCTACCCTCCATCCTGGACCCTTCTTTTACACGGAAACCTTCTGCGCTTCTTCTTGTTTACACAGCCGCCATCGTCCAGCGTGGAAGAACGGGCCAAGAGCGACCGATGTGGTGTCTTCATTACGGGAGGGTTGCCGTCCACAACTTCGACCCCACCCACTTCTCATTCTGCTGCTTGCAGACAGCTTCATTAGAGACGGCAACAAATGTCCCTCCTCCTGCCCCCGTCCACCTCTTCCCGCCCCCGCAGCAACCCTTACAACGCGGCAACCTTTGCCTTCCGGGAATTCTTCCGCGGTAATTGGTACCTCGGATCAAACACACGAGTGCTATCGACGACGTGTCACCGTCACACAGAGGAGTCTAATTCTGTTGATCCCGCTGACATATCCGAGACGAGCGCAGACTATAAGGTTGTACTTCCTCGGCAGCGTCGTCTTTAAAAGGACTGCGTCACCACATTTTGCTAAATAGTTTAATTTTCATGTAAAAAAGTACTAGAGTGATGAATAATCAACAATGAGTTTTAATAGAAACATTATATTTTACGCTTATGTGGTTGTTTTAGACTAAATTAGTACTAGAATATAATTAATCTTCATGATATAGTAAGAGGTGATAATTATCTTAAATTTTAAATTAGCTTCATTATTTCTTAACTAAGGCTATTCATATTAAATGGAGCAATCTACGTTTATTACTGAAATTGAGACAACCTCTAAAGTTTAAGTTAAAATATCTGATAAACCATTAATAATATGTTTGGTTTCCCTGGATAATCATATACATATCATTTTTGTTGAACATGTAACACAAACCCCGTCTCGATAGTTTGGATAGAAATGCATTAGATAAATAATGACTTCTACTGTACGTTTTAGCACAGTGTAGATAGCTCATTTTGATACCAATAGCCTCAACTACGCTTTGATGCTTCGGATATTAAGTTCGTAATAAAAGGCAAGGGACTTAGTTAAATTCTCATTAAAATATTTTCAAAATAATCCGTCTCGATTTTGAATCAAGAAGCAATTTAGAGAAATTCAGCATGTGTAGTGACATAAGCTTTTCAAAAGTACCATCTACCACGCTCTTCGAATACGTTGTAATTTAAAGGGAAATACGGTTAGTTACAGAACTGTTCCATATTTGGACATTGTGCCAGCGTACGAAACTCACTACCGACAAGGAGGGAATATCTATCTTTGTACACCAGATAGATAGTTCAGTCATCAAGTGCTAGAATGACAAAGCTGCTAGTCGAGTTGACTCTGCAGCAGGATAAGTAGCTGTAGCTGTCCCACATGAAAATCAGTCCCAAGGGCACCGCCTAACCGCGCGTGAGAGGCTCAAAAGCGACGGAGCAGTAAGGTCGACCTCGAAGCGCGCATCAAATGCCGTGTCGTCTCAACGAGCCAAGCGCTGAACTAGTGTGCAAGGTTCCCGCCGAACTGTTTTTACTATGGGACACTAAGCTGTGACCATATAATTTTATTGGTGGAAAGTCTGCAGCTAAGTTCAGTGCAGGTCGCAATCTGAGTTTCACATACATCCGGTTAGTACATTTTGAAGTACCGCAGTCTGAAAAGGCCGTTTTTACCCATGTTGGAGGGCTTAGAATCAGTGCTTTTAATGAGCGTGGCGTCTTGAGAGTGTGTAAATAAACGCTGCAAATTTTAATTGATTTCTACGCTTTTTTCGGAGCCAATATGAATAAAACACTCAATAACAATCCTAGACAATGGTATCTGCCAACTTTATGAGTAAATATTTATCCATCCTTAAGAGGAAAATGTACTTTCAAGTAATGTCTACAAAGTTAAACCTATTTTATACAAATTTCAAATTATGATATTTTCCCAGCTGAACGCCCTTACGAGGGCGTGGTACATAATTCAACGCTAAAAGTATTAATCTATAAATGCAGGTTTCTTGAAGCCAATTTGCGAAAAGTAAATAATAGCAACCCTAGATAATTGTTTTAGCCAACGTTTTAAACAAAATTGTTTCCAGTGTTACTAACTTCTGAGGCACAATCTCTCACGCCGGAATCTCGTGCATTTAACTGCGGCGCAAGAGATCACGCGTAACGAATTAGTAATTCTTGATAAATGTTTACTAATAAAGTTTGTAAATACCATTATCTAGGATTGTCATTGAGTATTTTATCCATATTGGCTTCGAAAAAAAGCGTAGGAATCAATTGATGTTTTCAGCGTTTATTTATCTACTACGCACTCTTAAAGTAGACAGTTTCTCTTTCTCGCATTGCGGACAGCAATTGGACAGGCTTTAAGGTACGCTTGAATAGCTAAACGTAAGTCGTAAATGCTTGTCGTGTTCCCAATTAAAGTATTTGTCTCAACAGAACTGTTAGACGTGAAGTGAAACCCAGCGAGGTGTTTCAACGGCAATACGTTGGACTGGCAATCGGGAGGAACCGGGTTCGTTTCACGGTTCTTGTCATCCTGAATACGTTAGTCCATCGTCCATTGTTTCCCGACATCGCTCCAGGTGAATGCTAGATGGTTTCTATTCGTAGCGCCCGAGAATATTCGTCTATCAGTCATTGCCTGTCGTTCTGTCAAGTTTTGTGTCACCGTCTCCAATGACATTGTTTTCAAATATACGTAACGTTTACCTTATCTTAAGTAACAAAGAAGCGTTCAGAAAAACAATGGTTCATATTTAAACTAATACAATAATTTATAAAATACTCAGCAATTAGCTTCTTAACATTACTCGCTACTAGATGTAGAAGCGTTCAAGCTCAGTCAGCCGGACATATACCAGCTCAGCGTAAGCACATCTTTTTTTTTTTCATAACCTAGTCTTATTAATGCTTATTCGTATAGACAAACCTACATAATGTAGTAGGCAAGGGTATCCGTATTTTGTCAGTTCTGTTAAGTATTATTAGAGCCAGTAATTATTATTTAAAATAATTTTTTCAACAGTTCATTTCGAAGCCTTACGTGCACACCCACAGCCGTGCTTCATAGTTATTGGCATAGTTGATTTGTGCAGAGGGGTCGCTCATTTGACTGCGCCAATCAGAGAGCAAGGTTACCGCGATGACACACAAACTTGGAGAGTTTAAAAAATAACATCTACCCGCTAACAACGAAGCAGAGTTGACGAAGTGCACATAATGCATTGAAACCAATGCTGCAAAATTCTTTTCACCAAAAAATATTGGCCGCAGCGATTATCTCAGTGACAGCAAACTAATCGCATTGTGACAGATGCCTTAATAAACAGTAGCAAAGTTTGTGACTTTGATTTATTACATAAGGTTCATACACTGATCCCATTACATTGAACATAAGGGGAAATATTCACAAAATGTCTAGTTAAGTGTGAGAAACCAATTATTTGTTTGCAGCTTTGACGGCGCTCTTCATACAGACGTCACACGACCCAATCACGTTCGGAATTGCAGTTATGGAAACGAGTGGCAACTCACAAAAAGCAATTTATTATTCGCACAAAAAAATTCTTCGCTCTTGGAAATTAATTTCATCGAAAGAGGCGCCAATTAAATTAATTTCCGTTGGTTTAATTTTTTACACGGAAAATTCCTCGTTTAACAGAACGATCAGATTAAAGAGCCAGGTGAGACATGCTGACGTTGTATTTGCATTTCACATGAAAATTCAGAAAATACAAACGTGCTTTTGCTATCAGAAGACACAGATAATGTTTAGCTTTCGAGGTCATCTACGTAGAGACCTGAAAAATTCGCGATTTCTTTCAGGCACAAGCTATAATTCCATCAAATATAAGTTCGTGTCACTTTCACAATTGAATCGGTCTTTTGAGAAACTACTTAAGTCAATTTTCTGCCGAAATGAGTTATGGGTTGTATAATTTTCTACAGAGGTAAACACACATTGTACTATTGAAACCACATAAGTCAGTAATTTCTAGTGTGTAGAGCAAGGCGCAGAACTGTGAGTTTATTTGAGAAACTCACAGTTCTGTCACTGACTTATGTTCTTTCTCTGGTATACTCTCACCACTGACTGGTGTTGTGTGACCTACATAAATCTCAACCATTTTACGAGACGCAGATTATATCCAGGTATTTTACAATGAGGTGTTTGCTTGGCCAACTATTCGTACAAACTCTTGTATAGAGCACGAGATGTTGCACTGAAAAACAAGTAATTATTATAAAACCAGGAGAACATTACTTGCAAGTCTTACAAAGGGGTATATTCTTCGACAAACAGCTGTTTTTTTAGTGTGTTGTGGAACAATGGTGTATTAGATTATAGAAAGAAGTGTTATTTTTACCTTTTATAGCAATTTACATTATGCAAATTGTTTCTTGTGGGACATAATATGTAAACATATAAATAAAGATATTATCAACTAATATTGTAGGAAATTGCACGATACAATACTTTATCTTAGTGTATCATTTTATAATGCAATCACCCATTAACTTGTGAAACAACATAATTCAACATTTCAAAATTGCTGCCATTCGTACATTTAAACACAGAATCACATTTGATTGCATCTATCATATAAATCAGGATTTGTTGAGTAATGCTTGCAACGATTTATAGGTCAATCTCTATAAATTTAAAGCTTCAAATACAGCTATTTACTTGTGAAACAAAGTAAGTCAAATATTTGAAATGAGCATTGTTCTTATAGAGCAACACAGAAACTTTTTAAATTGCAATCATCATAAAAGTAATGTTATAAAATATATCCAGTTTTTTTTTTTTTTTTTTTTTTTTTATTTTTTTTTAGTAACTTTTTAAATTTCAGTTTTTTTTTTTTTTTTTTCATTTCCTGAAAAGTGGACTTTTTTTACTTATGTGCTTTCTCAAATGACCGATTCAATTTGTCCTTGACTTATCTGACATCTCGTGTAAGCCGCTGAACCAATAATAAGAATGTGACTAAATGCAGGCTCATCTCACAGTGTCAGCGAGCAGCTAATAGACATCTGTCCTTTGATTGAGTGCTCATATATTCTTGGAGGCTATCCTACAGGTCAGTGAATACGCTAATTTTTCCGGTCTCTAGCTATCTGTGATAAACTAAATCATTTATGTTCTGGACGATTGTATCACAGCAGAAAGATGATACGTAATGGGTAACTAAACACCGTATTCCTTATAACCAACAAAATAAAATGTTCCTATGCCTAGATTCTGAAAACTCTAAAACTGTCGAACTGTTAACGTTAAAAAATACAAATTTAAAACAATTAAAACATACTTGTTGCATTTCATTCAGTTGTTGTTGTTGTTTTTTTTTTTTTACTATACACTTAATCCATGCTTGAACCAAGTACTCTCGTTGAAGACCGCAGACTGACCAACATTATCAGCTAATCAGAAAGTCAAGAATATTGCTTAAAAAACACAACAGTCCTCTTCGACACGAGTACATCCTCAAATGCTATTCGTGTGCTGACGGAAATTAAAAAATCGTAGCCCGGTCTTAAATGACTGATGTACGTCCGTAGAAGTAATGGTACATAAATCAATGATTAACACTTTCCTGCGAATATCAGTTTTCTCAAAGCCAAACGCTGTACATCCCGTTTATTTGAATGAGGGCACAAGATATTGCGATAAATGGATTTGCCCTTGTGGTGAATTGTTTGCTCAAAGTTGGCAATAACTACTGAGTAGGAATAACTTCTTTACTACAATCTATATTGCCTTGCAAAAACCAGGAGAACCTAACTGACACTTTAAGTCCCGGAAAAAGTTGCAATGTCCATTAAATTTTATGGGTACCACTTCCTGTCATTTTATTCAGTTTTGATTCCCTCCACCCCCTTAAATTAATTTTTGAATATACCTTCGCGGGTACACGAACAACAATTCACCAAAGCATTTATTTTACTTAATTTTTGGGTACACCGTTTTGCTTCACTATCTCGTCCCCCCACTTTTTTTTTCCCCCAAGTGGTTTTTATTATTATTTGGCAGATACCTTCGCGGGCGCTCGCACAACCTCCAAAAAATTATTTTTTTCACTAAATTTGTGGGTACCTCGTTCTACACCTCTTTCCGGTTTTACTCTCCCCATTATTCCCCCTCAATATACACTTATTAATTTATCAATTTATTTATTTGCCTACGTGGACGCAGGCACAACTAACCACCAAAGTTTCATCACAGTTGGATGTATGGTATAGGAACGTTCAGAAGAACAAACAAACATTATTTTTAATATTATAGCTATGCCACACGCCACGCGCTCTTTGAAGTTCTGCAATCAGTGTGGCGTGCTGGGGCAGACGGCGCCCTTAAACCAGGGTGGGTTTTAAGGCGGGCGTGGTGGCGGCCCTGAAGTACGGCACCGCGGTGTAACTACGATGTTACCCCGCCTTCATTACTTATTCAGAGAGGTCCCGTCTCCCCTAACCACCCCACCGTCTTCAGTGAAGGCCTCTCGGCGCCGCCAACACAACGGAAAATAAGTGGTGCTTTGCCCCGGGCGAAACAAAGTGTGCCCGCCTTGCGGGTAACATGGGTGCACAAAGTGTCGGGAGCAAACAACATCTTACGATATTACGCTATAGCCCAGAATATGGTATGTCTAAACTTGGCGACACTGTATCGCGTGTAGAAAGTGCTTGCTGGTGTTTCTTAACACCACAGTGTTGGCTTGATATTGTATGGAACACATCGTGTTGTGATGATTTGTGCAGTTGCCGTAGAGATTCACTCAGAAACTGTCAGAGTCGAAGAGAAGGCCAACATTTCTGCTGTAATTACATCCACAGGCGAGGCGAAATAATTCAACGATCTGTGCAAATACGAAGGATATGCAGCTCTGGGCTAACAAAGTCAGTATAACATTTATAAAGAATACAGAGGTCCACGAGGCAAATCTCACTTCTCTCTCAGGAGAAAAAGTTTTTTTTTTTTTTCAAATTTTCAACAACAATTCAAACAGATACACTGAAATCAAGACGAAGAAACGTAAATCCGAGTCCTTACCCCCAATAAGAAACTAAGAAACGACTCTTTCTGAACGATTACAGAACTTCAGCTTTCCAAAGTCTACTTAAGGCTACGGTCTTTCCTTTGTTTCAAAAAATTGCAAATAACTTGAATATTTTTTTAACCAAATCCTTTGAATATTTTTTTAGACTATTTACAGTCATACGATACACAATTTTGCCACAGCTTTTTTTTTAAATAATGTACCGTTTGCTAGCAAAAGATTATTTCACTTCATTTTGGCTTATTTTGACCACAAAATATGCGATACTTCAGGGGCAAAAATCTAAAAATCAGTTTGGTGTATTTCAACAGAAAAATTCAAATACAAACGATGATGTATACTTCTTCAAACTGTAAGAATGAATTTTTTATATATGTATTGATTTGCGTTAAAAAAAAAACATATTTTCGAAACCACTGCAAAACTAATTAGCGAGGCCTTAAGAATCACAAAGCAGACGCTCCTCTCTTCACGACTGTCAGCGCCATATGAGCCCATGAGAAACATCACAACAACCCGATACTTTAACAAAATCCTTTCACCAGTCCAAAACAACGCCGAAATCGATATGTAACCATTTCGCACAGGTAAGCAAGATATCCTGATGAGGTTTGACATAGTCTCATTGCCCAACGGAGTTCCAGTAAAGAAGTCAACGTGTTACTGAAAGTTCACCCTGGTAGGGACCCATCGAGCCAGTAGATGACTGAGTTGGTAGAATACGGGGCCATGCCCTACTTTTCATACAAGAATCAATTAAGTCTTCAAGATGGAGGCATTACAGTGGGATTCCCGCCGTTGCCACTGCTAACCAACACATTCGTGGCAAACTTCAAAGAGAAGCATATTAACTGTACTGGAAACCGGCTCACGCTGACAGATATACATACCCCAACGCCAGTTCTGGTCATTCGCTAGCACAAACAAGAGCAATAAACTGTTATCAGGTCGACCGATCAAGCAAAATAATTGAAAATTTCCACCTCCGCAAGGAGTTGAACGATCTCACCACGGCTTTATAGGGTTATGGAAACGGGAAGAAAGAAAGAACAAGTAATAAACAAGGCAACAACAAAATTTTAAAAAAATATATTCAATTTAAAAAACTTTATTTTTCTCCCTATATTTTCAAGGATTATCTCACCGTATTAGACGATTACTGAAGAAACACGAATGCACAAAGTACAGAAGCGCTCAAGTAAAACTGGAAACCATACATCCTTCAGTGAAAGACAAAACCTCGGCAGAACAACTTGCTGAAGTTTATCAAGTTCCATGTTCCTGTGGCTGTGTGTAAATTTGGCAAACAGGATGGAGGATAGTTAACTGGATAACGCAACACAGGAAACTAAACCACCCAATCATCAACACCAAAGAACCCATCCAATACTGCAAGATTTAAAATAACAGTACCGTAACAATAAGCAATATAAGTAGAGACACTGGAAAATCGCGAAAATATTTAACATAGTCTCCAATGAACTGTAGTACATCAATTGTGACACATGTGAACAGTTTTCTGGCAAATCACACACGTCCTGTGTTAAAACTGTACAGTTCTAATTGGGCCTGTTGAAGAGGGACACGGTGCTTCATATAAACTATAGCCATTATAGGTGCAAAACCTTCAGTGTTATACATAGCATGTTGGAGCCTAGCAAACAATCTACTTTTCCCGCGATACATCAGTGTCTCTAAATATAAGTCATGAAACAGACTTATAAAATTAACAGAGATGATAAATAAAATCTTTGTAAACCCAAGAAGGTGCTGCAAACGGGAATATCTGAGAAAACTCGCTGGTGAACTGCAACTTCCGCCACGTTTCCTACATGCGTAGCATCTATGTTTGACCCCTAAGGAAATATAACTACATACAAAGTTGAGTTGAATATTGTGTATTTAGTTCATAATGTGTTCATATTATTTTTAAATAGTGGCCATTTTTATATTTTCAGCATAGTATCACGTATCTTAGGAAAAAATTTTCGGAATTTCACTAAACTTGGTACACATAAACTACATACAAAGCTGTATTTAGTTTATCCTGTGCACATTTTTTCATCTCAGAAAATGTTTTCTCAGCTTTTTAAACTGATTACTCGCATAATACTTA
Organism: Medauroidea extradentata; assembly: GCA_003012365.1. NCBI lineage: Eukaryota > Metazoa > Arthropoda > Insecta > Phasmatodea > Phasmatidae > Medauroidea > Medauroidea extradentata. Next base: position 34,584 of record PNEQ01060351.1, on the reverse strand, counting down.
TCATGCTGACTTATCTTTTGTATATTTCGTTTATCATGTGACCAAATCAATTTTATCATTTAATATTCCTATATCACGTAAACGATTTTAACTTTCAGGGTTAATTTGCGTATTTTTGAGGAAAGTAGGCTTATCAATTATGCTGGTAACTTCTTGTTTTAAGTACTGTTTATGAATATTTTCTGTTTCTCAATGTATGATTAGGAGTAACCAAAAGTAAAGTTGACCAAAACCGATGGTTATTGTAATCATATGAATATGTTCTGGTTTCTGGTATGAACAGTACTTCGAAGTCAAGATGATGGATAATTCAACAGGTTTAGCTGTATAGTATTTACTCGTTTATGAGAAGATTGAGGAATCTAGAATAAGCATTGGTGTGAAAAAGTAAGCTTAGTGGGCGTATAATCAATCTGAACCAGACCTAATAATCGTAAATCTCAATATTAGTTACGCCAATAAACATTAAAAATACTGTATGCAAATACAAAGTCGTTTCCGGTAAATTTGTAACTATTTTGGGCGGTTCTCTTACCGTTCAGTACATTTAAGAGGTTTGGTTCGCTACGCATATATTGTACATTTGGAGTTCAAATTGCGTTCATTCCGTGAACTTTTTTTTAACTGTCATACGTTATTATATCATATATCACAATGATCTTTGAAAGAATTGTGCAATGGGAGTGAATGCCTGGATTTATTTGCTTGGACATACTCCATTGCGAAATAAATTGACTGTCAAAAGAAAACTAAAGATAAGACAAGAAAACATAAATAAGCAGAGTAAGCTTTAGACATCAGGATAAATACACAACATGAAATTCCAAAACTGGAATATGATCAGATAGAACAAGGAACAAAACAGAAAATAAAAGAAATAACAAAAATATAAAAAAAGAAACCTAAGCTGACATGCGACACAACGATGAGACGAAACAAAACACAAAGATGTCGGACACAAACAGAAAAAACAACAAACGGCACAAACGAGGAGACGAAACAAAACACAGTAGTTTGACTGTTTGTCAAACCTGCTTATTTATGTTTTCTTGTCTTATTTTTAGTTTTCTTTTGACAGTCATTTATTTCGCAATGGAGTATGTCCAAGCAATTAAATCCAGTCATATATCACAATGTCTTTCGAAAATTAATTAATTTAACAAACTTGAGTTGCGCAATATGTATGACTTAACTGCTCACCAAAGTGGAAAACCTAAGTTTTTTCCCATCAGTTGACAGAAGTCCTCGCATAGCACATTAACTGTGACGTTTTGTTTTATACGAAATTGCTAAACTTATTTCCAATACCTACCTATCAAAAGAAAGCAAGTCTAACTATACGTCTATGTTTTTTTAAAAATACAGCATGAATGCAAGAAACACGTTTAATAGTACCTTTAAAATAAACAAAAACTTCTTTTTAGAATGATGCATCTAGAAAAAATAGCAACAACACTTGTAAAACAGAAGCAAAGAAGCATTCGTCAGACTTTACAACATAATTTTAATTTTAAAAAAAAATTAGGGTCGTTGATAAAGTTCCATAGGAAAAAATACTACAACGAAATCACTGCGCGTTTTTAGTGTTCTGTGCATGAAGGTGGGTATTGATGCATTACCAGTCGCACCCGTATTACTTACTTTTTAATGACAACTAGGGGACAAGTAAGCGCGTCTTGAGGACCTCTCTCAAACGCAGTACACAAGTAAATTAAATACCACCACAATGATTATTTCGCTGTCGAACTTTGGCTTAATGCTTGGACAAATATTTACAGAAATAGATTAACCAAACCTTTATTGTAATTGTGGTAATATGAATTCGTCGCGTGTGTATTGTTCGAGACAGAATAATTGACTTGTGTGTTTTGCGTATACATAACACGTGCTACAGCGGTTTTCTTCGACTGTGAACATTTCTATAGTCTTCCTGATTTACTACACTCTGAGGTGACAGCAAAGTTGCGTGTTAGTTTTTAGGTACTAGTAAGTTTTGGGGGGAAAAAAATATCACAACGTGCCTTTACACGTTGTAATCCAATTTATGTTACTCTAGTTCTATTTAATGATCATATAGTTTCCAACTGTAGCGTGTTTTATGACGCCCCATTGTTGAAGGGTATTTATGTTTAGGTTTTATTAATTAATTAATTTATTTATTTATTTGCACAAGCCCGAGAAGTCAACTGCCCACGTATTTTTAAGTGCCCTTCCTTCTCTTAAGGTGGGGCACCAGTCACCACAGTGGAATACTTTATTGTTCGGTTATGTTTAGTTTTGAGAAGAAAAATGTAAAATTTGCATTCAGTCCAGTAAATTAAGAATATAAAATATTTGTTTGACTCATTGCTGTCTAAATTACTGTTAAAATTTCCAAATCTGTGATTCTACTGTAGCGCAAGTCAACTTAACTCACGCAATAATCGCAAACGTTACACGTTACTTCTCAGAATTTAAAAATAAGCGAAAAATAAAATAGTCCAACATGGCATCTGATGCTCCGCCTTAATGTAATCCTTTATTTTTCTTGCTTTGTTTATACATTATTATAGTAATATAAGTAAAAAATCCATTCACGGTAGACCACTGACAAAATATTTTTCTATTTTAAAAAAATCGATAAAGAAATAAAAAATAAAAAATTTCAGAAATTTATTTTTTAATGCTAAATATGTTGTAATTGATTTATGAAGATGTCAAGAATAGCCCATGACATGTAGTTTCAGTGTGAATTTTTTTCATTTCATTACGTCTGTTGGTTTTTGCTGCTCATAAGAGCTGAAAACGTGCAAATTGTTTACGTTTAAGTGCCATTTTGGTACAACTGGCTGAGATAAATTGTTTACGTAAGAGGAAAACGTACTCACGAGCAACGTCTGTAAAACTAAGATTATTTCATACAAATATAAAATTACGACTTCTCCTCACTTGAACACCCTTAAACTGATCACGTGATTAGAAAATCACCAATTTTAAGACATCGTGAAACAGGTCCTAAAATTGTTTAAGTGCAACGTTAAATGTCAAAGTCCGTATCTTCAAAAGAGGAATACGTGTCCTAAAATTTTTATTACTTAGACGATACATGATAAAACGTTTACAATTTTACTATACAGCGTAAAATTGTAAAAGCGCAAGGGATTTACTCGGGAAAGCGGAGAAAAAGTAATTATATTTACATACATATCTAAGCAGTAGTGAAATTTAAAGGTAGCGAAATTTTGAATAATTAAAAAATATTCCTACGGTATCATGGTTTGTAATTCCCACTAAGAAAACAAGGAATACAGTTTTCATTCGTATCTGTGCTTCCTCTTCTTTCCCCGAGTGTAAAAACCGGATTTTTCTCTTTTAATGGTCCACAGTAGCTCGAGTGTTTTTATTCTTCTCATTGAAAATAACCCTGTGCAAACATCCTATCTCGTATGAAGCAGTTTATTTTGGAGATCGAATAGACATAAACCTGCAGTGGCCTCTCCGACAAAATCGCCTCTTTCAACAGCTGTTCTTGCTGGAAGTCTGGTGTTTTTTGTCTACCGCCGTAAAACTATTTTAAAAACATACCACCTGTATCCCATTTGGCACAGCTTAACAGTTCCCTTCTTGAATTTACAGCCTGAGGTAATACAACCAGGGCTGAAAAAACCACAAAGCGATGAGAATCATGCTGCGTCACTCGTTTACTCCGGACTAAGGTCATTCCTTTATACCGTTCGGGATAAGGTCAGCACTGTAGATTTAAGAAGGCGTGGTAGATAAACAAGCGCTGAATTCTTCAATGGAGATCTACACTTTCTGAAAGTCAATATAGAAAAAACTACAAAACAGCAATCCTTGAAAATTATGTTATCGAACTTTAATAGCAAACATCTACCCAGAATGAAGCATTTGTTAAGCGTGATATCTTACACCGTAATTAAATGTACGAGATTTCGGCTTCAGAGATTGTTCTTCAGAAATATGCAGACTTGGGATTAACGATTAAAAAAATTACCGATTAAAATTTATCGTTAGAAATTTGGGTAACTTTTTTACTTTATCGTTACTTTAGAATCTAGCCCATTTTAAACTTGTTATCGTTAAACTTATTGGCGAACTATTAAAATAACGAGTTAGTTTCTGTAAACCGACGACTGCACTAGAAAATAACAATTCAACGATTACTTCAACAAGTTGACTGGGAATAAAGATAAATCTCTTAAATAATATAATGTTCAGAAACTGAAAAAAAATTTGGAGGGGGGGGGTTCAGAGTGTTCAAATAAAGAATGTCTTGGTCATGTGGTCATCCGTGCGTAATGTTTTATTTTTCTCCATACAGATATTTTGGGACATACTATCTTTTAACTTTAATCAGTTAATTTCCTTTTAACTCTAACTTTTATCAGTTATTATTTTAAAAGTTTAATTTTTATTTAAATAAGTTTTTTTTTCTTAAGGCAATAACTTCAACTTTAATCAGTTAGATATTTTGGTTAACTTTCCCAAATCTGGAAATATGTTAATCCAAAACAACTTTTCCCAGAAATTTGGCAAAAAGTTCTGCCTAGAATTGCTTTTTTTATAGCAAAATTGTTCCTATAAACCAACATATTGTGACCTGGTGCTTTTAGCGCTGAATGATATACCATGCAAAAATAACTATCCAGTGATTTATATGGTTAAACATCAACAATAGTTAGTTTACTCCTTGCATGGTTAGCAGCGGATTATGTATCTTCATGTATTTTCCTACTTAAATACGACATTACTGAAATAAACTCAAATTAAATTGACCTCTTTGTATTCAATTTACTTTTGTACAACATGATTAACCGCCAACACAAAATGACGTGACCGAGTCGTTGCAAATCTACCATCGTCGGCACACTGCCTCAGGAAGCGGTTGGCGTCGGAGACGCAGTAGTTACCAATTCACCGAGAGATGGCGTGAGTTTGCTTCGCGCTAGAAATCATTTGTTGAGATGTTCCCCTCCCGCACGCAACCCACCTCCTTTTTTCCATGTGCAAACAAATCAGTTTCTTGTAACTCACTCGAAAATATTATAAATGGCTGTTTATTAATACAAATGCCAAATCATGTGGAGTTATTAGTATTCTGTGAAGTGTTACTTTTTACGACAGCCAATGTTTGGACTTGGAAATACATTTGACTACGAAACCGCAGCTTTTGTCTGTTTCGCATATTAAGACATTACTAATACTTTTTCTTTAGTATTGCTGTAACTGCAACGGTATCGTGCATGGAAATAGAACTGAACGGAGCACGTACTCTTGAATAGCATGTGTTATTACGTCGTATGTTTGTTAATGGTTACACATTCTAATATAATGAGCACATATTTATGTGATTCAAACGGTATTAGCACATGTTGTATATTGCAAGTCGATGCACATAAACAAGTATTATATAGACGTTAACTCACAGGTGCTTATAATAAATGAGGTTACTATTGATTATAGTAATTATTCTTCACCTGTGTCTTTAATTAGTAGCTATCATAGATAAAATTTTCCAGCATTGCGATGCAGATGTAAACATTGTGCAAGCCTGTGTAAATAAAAGCACGTGGCAAAGTTTATGTTTACATGTTGCGGAAAGATACAAACTGGCTGAAAATAGAAATAAAGCAGGGCTTTTTCGAATGCTATCCAAAAACCTCCTCTATTTCAGATTAAGAGGACGTCGTACACAATTCAGGACTAAAATCTTTACTTTAAAATTGTACGGTTATCAAAGCCAACTTGCAAAAATAAAAAAACAGCAAACCTAGAAAATAGGTTTTTCCAACTTTCCTAGCAAAAATTACGCCCGAGTAACATATTTCTGAAGAAAAAAATTCTCTGACGCCGTAATCCGGTACATTTAATTGCGGCGCAAAAGACCACTCCTAACAAACGCATCCTTCTGGGTAAATGTTTGCTGACAAAGTCGGAGAATGTCATTATTTTGTATTAATGTTTTGTAGTTTTCCATTCTGACTTTCAAAAACGTGTAGATTTCAATTGGAGTTTTCAGAGTTGATTTATCTACCACACGCCCTTAGGTTGTTAGAGTTTCTTATGATCAAGTTCGGCAAGAAATAACTGCGGTCGCTAATTGCGCTGATTTTCGGAAAAAGACGCTGCTCTTATGGAGAGGTGGAAAGAACTTCCCCGGGTGTTAAACCGAACTTTGTCTAAGAACAGAGTTTTTTCAAGCACCAGCATAAATTTGACTCCTTTTCCAAAACCAGCAAATCTGTCGGCCGAAAATGACTCTTGCTGAACTAAAAACGCTGAGTTTTCTAATCTGTAAGGCAATTAACCTTAACCATGTGTAGTAAAATTTCCACTAGGATCGTTTAAAAATTGATCCAAGTGACATTTTAACCCGTCCAAAACGTGAATGCAGCCAACTGAATCGACAACACTATCAGTTCCAGGTTAACTCTGTTTGAGACCATCTGGTAGTTAAAAGACGCCCATTGGCGTGTGAAAAAGAAATATGAACGCTTAACATGAGTAAAAACAATAGAAGAGAGAAAATGAATACTTAGATTAGAGTCTTGTATTTGTATATCAAGATAAGTGAGGACATAGGCAACACACTGGACTTCCGGAAGAACACGGGTTTAATTTCCGGTTCGGTCATCCTGAGTTATATTTTCAGGCGAATTCTGGAATGGGTCCTTATTGCAGGCCATGGCAGATTCCCGTCCTGTTCTTCGTTATCCAAGTCATTAGGCCTACTTCCATCTTTAATTTATGCGTAGACTACGTAACATTAAACCTTACGTACGTACTTAACTCTCTTGTCATTTGGGCACTATCAATATTATTCTTTTAAAATCCTGTATTTAGTAATGGCCTACAGCACCGCGAATCTCTTGACCACGCAGTAATATTAATTTCCTTTACCAACCCAGTTCCCACGCAAGAACATAATTTTAAAAAAATGCTTTCGATAGGGAATAAATGCTCAGTTTGGTAATGGTATGTTAAATTTATAAAGCTATTTCCTTAATATTGTAGTCAAACTTCAGTAAATTACGATAAAAAGCTAATAACAAATAATCAAGTTTTTAAATTTTACTCTAGCAGAAAAACAACAGGGCCTATACATTGATAAAAATGAACTTTACCGGAGTTAATGTTCATAAAGAAAGTTATGCTGTTTATACTAGTATGTGGGTCTCATAGCCTAGTTTTAAATACACGTGTATATAATATATGTGTATGTATATTGTGTACAGGTACAAACCCTGTAAGATTATTTTCTAATCAAAATGGAATAGAAAACAATATTTGAACAACGTCGTGTAGTAACTAATAAGGAAGATATGCGTAGTAAAAAAACGATATTTTAAATGGTTTTAACTGAAAAAAATAATTAAACCTGCTGGACATTACAGAAAAATTCTGTGAATGAAGGCACTTCTTTACGTAGACCTTAAGATTTAGCACAGTTGTGGAATACTAACATTCCCTACATTGAAAAAAATATGGTGTTATGTTATCTTACCAATGTGTCTGTAATCCTTGGGTACTTTTATTGTTTTCAACGAAGTGACACTCATAAATTAAATGCTCAGTACACTTCATCTTCGTGGAACACTTTAATGCGAACTGTCTTTGAGGGGAAAACATATTTGTGAGGGTTCACTTTGTTGCTCTAATCTCCTGTGTATCGCATGTTGCCTACCTGTAGGATTCCACATTTTCTACGTCCATTTTCTCGCATTCTGTTCACTTGAGTGCGTTGTGACAAAGCGAATTTATTTGTACGTTGGAGTCTCCTGCTACAAACTGGGTCATTTAACAGCCAAAATTGCAATGGTGAAAATTCTATACCAAAAAAACTGATCAGCCATATTATCTACTGAAAGTGAAAGGTATTCGACCATTTTTTCACAGTTTGCAGATCTTGTTATTAAACCGCACCCTAAATTTCATTATTCATTTCTCGTTCCTTTTTGGTGCTAAGTACTAAGAATAGCTACACATAGTGTAGCAGCCAAACTATTCAATTTAGAGAGATAGTTTATTAATGAAAAATGTTTCATAGTAGTGGTTCAAGGAGATGTCCTAAGTAAAAATAATATTTCGTTAGGTTAGTTTAGGTTAGTTTATGTTAGGTTAAGTTAGGTTAGGTTACATTACGTTATGTAACCTAACCTTTCCTAACCTAACTTAACTTAACTAAACCTAACTATTTTTTTACTACTTGTAACCACTATAGAAACATTTTTCATCTGTAAACTCTACCTCTAAAATCAACAGTTTGGCAGGTACACAATGAGTAGCTATTATTTATATTTACCCTTTTGGTTATTTCAATAAATGTTATTTTTCAATGTAAAATTTTAAACGCAAATTTCTCCCTTAATTTTTTCGCCAAAAAGAAACTTTGATTATAGAACATAACTTTATACTTTACAGGTAATCATCGTGCAAAGTTTGTAACATACTTTAATTCGTTCGCTTCTGTATAGTTACGTATTCTGTGGCGGAGGAGAGGGTTGACATGAACGGACAAGAGCGAGAGTTGTAACAACATGTACAGTGACGCAACGTGTCGTCTCTCAGATGCGGTCAGAGAGCCAATCCAATCCCGGGTAATGAACATGCATTAATTATGATCCGCTCTGCCGACACGCTGCCTCGTAAAACGCGAGCGAGCATGATGGCGGTCGTTATTTTTAAGTCCTCTCCCTCTCCCCTTTCCATAATTCCACAGTATTTCTGTATTTCCAAGGTCACGTGATGTCATCAACCTGGTCTTTCTTTCGCGCCCTCGAGAGGAATACGCGCCAACATGCGGAGATTACAAAACAAAAAGAAAGTAGTGAAAAGTTATATCAGACTTCGTAAACTTGTTATGTGCGAGTTTCTATATGCATGAATGGTGTAACAAACTTTCCATAATACACAATTTCTTGAAAGTATGGCGGTTGCTCTGAAACATATTAATAGTTTAATGATAACAATGTAATTAGCTTTTATTTCGAATATGGTAACTCTCGACCGTACCAGAATCTATAATGTTTATCTATCAATTCTATTATTATTATTATTATTATTATTATTATTCTGCTTCTTCTTCTTACAGAACCTCGGCATTAATTCATTTATCATCTTTGTCTGCTCTTCGTATATGCTATCATTTTGTGACAACATTTCAGTAGCTTCTCCCTTCCAATGTATTGGTGTTGTCAATCTGTTGGTTCCTGAACCCATTTTGGTCGCTCCTGGTCCTCAAACACGTAAAACCACTCAAGGTAGCGTCACAGAGTAATTAGAAATACAGACGTGAAATAGTCGTAGGACGACAAACTCAGTCACACACGCCAGCAAAATGACTTCGCTGGCCAGCAATATGGCGGAAACGCCTACCGCCAATCAGCGTAAGGCGGCTGCCCTTCCACCCTGCAGCCAGACTAATAAAAAACCTGCCGTAACATGCAGGAGCCAAACATACACGGGGCTCGTATCAACAGCCTCGGGCAGCCAATAAGCGGTGGCGCAAACGCCCACCGCCAATCAGCGTAAGGCGGCTGCCCTTCTAGCCGGCAGCCAGTCCAATAGGAAACCTGCCGTAACATGCAGGAGCCAAACATAGACGAGGCTCGTATCAACAGCCTCGGGCAGCCAATAAGCGGTGGCGCAAACGCCCACCGCCAATCAGCGTAAGGCGGCTGCCCTTCTAGCCGGCAGCCAGTCCAATAGGAAACCTGCCGTAACATGCAGGAGCCAAACATAGACGGGGCTCGTGTCAACTGCCTCGGGCATTCAATAAGCGGCAAAGGATGCCCTTATCAAACGAGCCACCACATCATTTCACATCTATATAACTATGTGGTAGTGTAGTCGGTTTGGCGCCGGGCTACGGCGCAAGAGGTCCTCGATTAGAATCCTGGCTCGGACATGGCTGATGTACTGTCCCTTTACCATCTTTCGCCCTCATTGGTTCTTAAAGCGTCGTTGATAAAGGGCCGTAAAACTCTCTCAGTCCACTACTGCTCGAGGTAGGCGAAGCCCTTAACTTATACGTTAAAAATTTAAGATTTACAACCAACCTCGAAACAAATATATAAATCATAGCAAGTTCAATAAAATGTTGCAAGTACTGTGCACTAGGTAGAGTCACATTTCTCGACCCCCGCATCTTGTAGCGTTAAAGTGCAGTAGTTTTCACTGATTTAGAAAATATTTTTTGAAAGAAAATAATCTCCATATCGAAGAATTTGTATTGTTTTGTCACAAATTTATCTAAATATGTTACTAATTTTTTCGTAGATGTAAATCCCAAAGATTGTTTTTTTTTTCAGATTTGTGCATTCAATAATCGCTAATTTCGTTATGATAATAAAACAGAATCACGCTATATATATATATATATATATATATATATATATATATATATATATATATATATACACACACACAGTATATCTGTGAACTAACGGTGCATAGTTATGTAAACCGCTTATATAAAATCGTGTCTAGTATGACTGCTCTTATTCTTAAAATTTTTCAAAGTATTCCGTTAAAATATTTAGAATTTTTTTAGCACCAATTGTCAGATCATTCACCTCCCACCAAGGTTATCTAAGCGCTGACCAAAATCTCTCATTCGCTCACTTTATTTGCACAAGTATGAAAAAACTAGCAAGTATGGCCTTAAGGGCGTTAACGTGGCAAAAATTCAAAATTTTATACTTGCTTGGCATAGTGTTGGTTTTTTAGACGTTGCTAGTGACTGAATTTTACACGTGTAGAAATGTTTTAGCTCTCATAGTTTTCCTATAGCAGCATGTCAAAGTCATAATTTGCAAGTTACAGGAACATAGGTTTAACAAAAACCAAGTGACTTACTCGAATTAAATAATTTAAACTGAAATAAGATATAATGGGCACTATGCTAAAAGATTTAAAAACTCTGAATGGAATTCCATTGTACTTTTTAAAGAAATCCGAAAATGTCGAAAATTTACCTAATTTATGGAAATTTTTTTTAAAAAGGCAAAATGACTTTCTTGTGTGTATTTACATCTTTTAGCATAGTGCCCATTATACCTTATTTCAGATAAATTATTTCATTCGAATAAGTTACTTGGTTTTTGTTAAACCTATGTTCCTGTAACTTGCAAATTCCGACTTTGACATGCCGCTATGGGAAAACTATGAGAGCTAAAAAATTTCTACAAGTGGAAAATGTAGTCACAAGTAGCGTCTATAAAACTAACACTATGCCAAGCAAATATAAAATTTCGAATTTTTAGCACGTGAACACCCTTAAGACGAGTCTTCGCCGGTTACGAATTTCCACCTTTGACGCGTGGTAACAGCGTAACGATAAGTGCCAGTGTACTACGCTTGACGAGAAACCTATCGCCTCTATTCGCAGCGCGCCAGACTGGCGTGCAAGGTTTTCCTTGTAGTATTTTTCCTACGGGACTTGAAGCGGTGACCACAACATTTTATTTTTGAATAGTATGAAGTAAAGACCAACGCATGCCTCTCGGTTTGCATTTTACGAATTAAGGTTATATTTTCGGAGTTAAGCAATCTAAAAAACCGTTTTTAGCCAATTTGAGAGGTCCGAAAATCACGTTTCTAACAAGCGTACTATATTTTTGAAAACATAGAAGCAGAGTTTCAAGTCTGTGTTATTTTCGTAGATGACAATAATATGAATAAGTTAAGCGGTTTAACGTAAAAAAGAATACGCGTGACACGCTGCAACCCCGTCCATGCGCCAGTCGAGGACTCCTCTTAACGGTGTTCCAAACAAAATCGTATTTTTATATTATTCATTAAATATTGTTAGTTTTGTAGTCGGTAATTGTGAGTTCAGTTTGCTCTTACGAAACAATTTTAGCTTCTCATAACAGTGCGTCACGTTAAAAATTTGCATGAATATATTTATTTGCTTGGACATACTCCATTGCGAAATAAATGATTATTAAAAGAAAACTAAAAATAAGACAAAATAATAAAACGGCAGAGTATTCTCATCAGTCGCACTCGTGTTCCTGAACCCTGTGTGTCTAACCGATGACGGGAACAGATTCCAGTTCCCGAAACGTCGTTAATACCGACTTTCTGGAAAACTACTATGTTTTGTTTCGTCTCATCGTTTGTGTCGTTTATTGTTTTTGCTGTTTGTGTCTGATATATTTGTGTTTTGTTTTGTCTCATCGTTGTGTCGTTTGTTTTTCTGTTCGTGTCTGATATCTACTGTGTTTTTGTTTCGTCTCATCGTTGTGTCGATTGTTTTTCTGTTCGTGTCTGATATCTACTGTGTTTTTGTTTCGTCTCATCGTTGTGTCGTTTGTTTTTTCTGTTCGTGTCTGATATCTACTGTGTTTTTGTTTCGTCTCATCATTGTGTCGTTTGTTTTTCTGTTCGTGTCTGATATCTACCGTGTTTTTATTTCGTCTCATCATTGTGTCGAATGTTAACCTAGATTTCTAATTTCATTTATTATCTGCTTGGTCCTAGTTTTATTTGACCCGATTACATTTTTGGAATTTTACGTAGTGTATGTATCCTGCTGACTAAGCATACTCTGCTTTTGTATGTTAATTTGTCTTATTTTTAGTTTTCTTTTGACAGTCATTTATTTTGCAATAGAGTATGTCCAAGCAAATAAATCCAGTCGTGCATTCCCGTTGCACAGTTTTTTGAAAGATCATAAAAATTTGCGTGTTTCACTGCCATCCAAATAGAGAAAACCAATTGACTTACTCAAAGTAAATAATTCTCTGCGAAATATCATGCCATGGAATACGTAATCACACATTTTAAACTCATGCTGGAATATTTTGAAACTTTAACAAATATATATAAAAAAACAGAAACAAAGTTGAAAAAACTGGAAGTTTTTTGAAATAACAAAGTTCTTCGCTGTTTTTCAAATATTACGTTACGTACCCCATGGCATATTATTTCACTGTGAATTATTTCGTTTGAGTAAATCAACTGGTTTCCACTATTTCCATGGCAACGTAACATGCAAATTTTGACTTTGACAAACCGTTATGATAAAACTATGGGAGCCAAAATTGTTTCGTAAAAGGAAACAGTACTCGCAAGTATCGTCTACAAAACTTATATTATTTCTCAAAATATAAATTGGTAGTAAACGCACTTAATTGCCTTAAACAGCAAGTGCGGCCATTTAACACAGGGGTTGTTTTTACACTACTCCCACGAAATCTGGAAAGTACTGGGGGATAGGCAGGAGTTCTGGGGCGCTGTACAATCGCCAGGATCAAGGACGGCAGATGGACGGTGAAGAGGGTCCTGTAGCAAGTGTTGCAAGGGGAGGACGGGAGAAATGAGGGTTGTAATGAGGAACGCATCCTTTCTACTCGCCGTCACGACAGCGCAGGGGATGAGTGCGTGTGAGGGGTGGAAGGATACGGGACGGTTGAGAGCAGGGGAAAATAGGGGTAGACAATTTGTTTCCCTGGAAATGAGAGAATGCTAAGGAGGTTTTCAAGAGGACTGTCCCGCAATGCGGGTTGTAATTTCCGGACGAATCACACGGGACAGCGCCTAGGCCGATCCGCCCCTTCATCGTTGGTGTCCAATTTTTCATAGCCCCTCAAGGTCACGGATGTATTTACGGAAATAAACAAGGGACCCTGATTCATGACGGAAAGAAGTTAACTTTTACTTGGTAAGGTTAGGTAAGTAAGCTTTACGTCGCTTTTTTTTTTTATTTGTTCAGATTTCATTTGTACAAAAGAAAGTAATACAATTGAAACCCCTGGAGCAAGCTCAATATTGGGGATCTTTTACAAATAAATAAATAAGAATAAGGATGGCTACATACTATAATGCACCTAATTACAAAGTAGAATGTGCTTCGACAGCGAGGTTATTAAAGACTATGAAACACTACTCGGTACTAGGACAGAAGTTGGGAGAGGAGTCAGCCATGGCCTTTGTTAAGGAACCATCACAGCATTCGCCTGGAGATATTTCGGGAAACCGAGGAAAACCGACATCAGGATGGTTGGAGCCGGGGATCGACCCTGAGTCGTCTTGAATGCGAGTAAAACGTGCTACCGCAACCTCGATTTGTTACTTTCGCTAGGGTTTCAACTCGGATAGGTAAACCAACCTTTAACCGAACATTCCAGAATTTTCCCTCCTCCGTCGGACAAGTTGTGTAACATGTTACAAAGAAATAATGACGAGCTGATGTAATTCATCTATAGACCTACCAAGTAAAATAAAATAGATAGTTTCATTTAGTACGTTGAAAAGCTAAATGAAACTAAGAAAATTATATTATGAACATATAACGACAGAAAAAAATAGCAATATTGCGCTAAATTGCGTGTTCGGTTGTTAGTATCGGGTAGAGGGGAATTGTAGCCGCCAGAGACTAGCCTTACTTCGGGAATGTTCGGCGAAAAACGTTCTCTATGTAATTACATGGGAGTTATGACTCTCTTATTATATGTTCCATGGTTTCAACGCAACAGTAAGTTGCTTCCACTTGACTGGACCAATTATTATACTCTTCGTGTGCCATTGTGCTGTCATAGTTCACCTGCAAAACAAAATACGCAGGCTCTCGTAACCCTGATAGGACAAAACAAAGATTTCCGAAGATGAGGCATATCGGATGACAATTTATGCAACGAAAAATAAGTGCTTTATTGAAATAACGCATTAAAATCATGAATCTGTATTAACGCATCTAACTAACAAATAGTTAATTCTGATTAGTATTTTCAGAAGTTACATATAATAATAAAAATTATATTATGGAGATGGTATTTGACGAGGTCGGCAACGTCAGAGTCAAAATTGTATTTAATTTCCTGTTCTAATGTTGGAGTCTTTTGTACGAGCAAATTTCGCCAACTTCAGACGTATGCAATGAAAATAATGTTCTCGTCTTTTAACGTTGAGTTATAACTCTCTTTTTTTATTCATTACCTGGCCAATACTGTACCACATAACCTCGACTCTATCAATCTCTTTCACGGATGCTGCCACGAGAGTGCAGTATGAAAGAGGTTATGCTATAGAGAGGGTTTTGATGTGCATATGGGGAGGAAACAAGAGAATAAATAGAAGCATTCTTAGAGACACTCCATGTGTTGATAGTGGGTGCGAAAAAATATTCCTGACCTTGAAATTGAGAAAGCGGTATCAAGATTTTGAGGTAAGTAGAGCTATTTTTGCCAATTTTGTGGTAGTATGCTTTATTCTCATTCAAAAAGCCATCGTTTCGATTCAGAGTGACTGAAAAAGGTATACAGTAGTTTTCCGTTGTGCTTGACCATCTGTACACTCAAAAAAATAGTTTGTAAATTGTTTACACGTGCGTATAGGAGCGCTATGGTAGAATTGTTTCCCAGACATTCATGGTAGCACCCCTAAACTTTTTTTTTATGAAACATTCAAAATGTATACTAAAGTTACCATACTTGTATTGTAACATGTGTAAAAGTTTGCATATTTACAAGGCTATGGTAACTGTCCAATATTGTGCTTAGGTTAATTACTTCCTAAACATTAAAGGAAGTTTTTTTACAGTGTAGTTGTACGGCTGTAATTGCGTTGTATTACTGTTTGTACTATCAGAGGCGGTAGGGGTGGGATTTGCAGTTAAATACCAGGTGGACTAACTGAAACTTGTGCTCTGTGTGAATTTCTTGCATTAGGACAATTACTAGATAGAGATGACTGGATTAATTTACTTGGACATACTCCATTGTGAAATAAATGACTGTGAAAAGAAAACTAAAAATAATACAAGAAAACATAAATAAGCAGAGTATGCTTTAGTCATCAGGATACATACACAACATGAAATTCCAAAACTGGAATCTGGTCAGATAAAAACAATGAACAAACAGAAAATAAAAGAAATAACAAGAATATTCCAGTTTCGGAATTTCATGTTGTGTATGTATCCTGATGACTAAAGCATACTCTGCTTATTTATGTTTTCTTGTATTATTTTTCTTTTTCTTTTAACATTCATTTATTTCGCAATGGAGTATGTCCAAGTAAATAAATCCAGTCATGCACTCCCATTGCACAGTTCTTTCAAAGATCATAGATAGAGATAGCTTTATCAGTTAGTTAGCAGTTGTTATTTCTAGACGTTTTAATGCAGAAAATGCTTATTTTTTATTAATTATTTTTTCTGTATTTTTATAAACTTATTATTGAATTAAGATCTATAAAATATAAATCAATAGTTGAACAACGGTAAAGTTATTACTAAATTAGCGGGTTCACTGACCTGTAGGTTAGCTTACAAGAATATATGTGAAACCGTGCAGACAGCAGCAGTTTATTAGCTGCTCGCTGACACTGTGAACTGCGCCTGTATTCCATTACAGTTTTATTATTGGCTCAACTACTTCCAGGAAGTGTCGAGTAAGTCAACGACCAATTTTGAGCATGATACAGACCTATAGTTGCTGGGATTCTAGCTTGCGCCTAACAGAAAATGCGAATTTTTTAGGTCTCTAGATATTACGGGTTTATCCCACAGTAAGGTATCAAAATTGTGCTAGACTATTAATTTAAATTCCCGAATTTCTTCTCAAAATATTTAATAACAAAAAATCTAAAATTTCAACATTTGAGAAGTTTCCGGTTTCATCGTTTGGTTACTTGTCATCTTCAATATGCCCTGATTAGAATTTAAATAATGAGATAGACATTAATCCACACATTTCTTGTGGTGCAGGCAGGATAAACGTTAACCAATCATCTCAAATTACTGATAGAATATTCTTTCGGTATTCGTGTTGAAGTTTATGGAGAGAACCAAAGCGTGCATGAACGTAAGTGTTTGGTTGGGTCAGCAAAATATTCGTGTGTGTACTTTTAGCAAATCATAACTACATCGCTAAAGACACTAGAAAATTGCAGGAAAAGTTTACTGTTTGCTAGCTTCCAATGTATTGTGTATAACACTGAAGGTTTTGTATTGATACTGGGTATCATTTATTTGAAGACTTGTTTCTCTATTTAACAGGCCCAGTTATAATTGTACAGATTTAACACACAGAACGTTTGCAATTTGTCCCAAACTATCCACCCGTGACTAGAAACCTGAAAAATTTACGTTTTCATTTGGGCACAGGCTAGAATTCCATCAACTGTACGTTTGTGTCACTTTCGCAATTGGCCTTTGACTTATTTGACACCTCTTGGAAGTATGTGAGCCAATGACAAAAATGTAACAAATACAGACATATATCACTTTAACAACAAGCAGCTAATGAGCATCTGTTGTATGCTTCAGTTCACATATATTCTTACAGGCTAGCTTACAGGTCAATGAACCAGCGAATTTTTCCTGTCTCTACCCGTGACACAATAAGAACATCTAGTTTATTGGAGACTATGTTAAATATTTCCGCGATTTTCCATTGTCTCTAATCATCACCGCTGAGTCAATAGTGTTTGTTGCAGTCAGACGTTAGTATGTATGTATATGTATTTAAGTATGTGAATATATATATATATATATATATATATATATATATATATATATATATATATATATATATATATACATACACACACACTCTCTTTGTTAGCTCGATTTATTTTCGTCATCAGCAGAGACCACAATTTTCCGCGAAAATAATTCTGCAACAGTGTTTCAATGGCTTACGTGCACATATGAAGCTCTGCTTCATGGTTACTGGCAGAATGTATTATTGCACAGATGTGGCTCACTTGACTGTGCCAACAGGAACAAGGTTACTGCGACACCACACGTCTGTGACTAGCAGGTGGAACCCTAGACGCTGAGAGTTAAAACAGCCAATCACTGACCACGAAGCAGGGCTGCATATGTGCACATAAGTCATTGAAACAAATCGTTGCAGAATTATTTTCGCGAAAAGTCGTGGGCTGTACTTACCAGTGCAAAAATATCTTACCCGTCTTAAAAGTAACGATGGAAAAATATAGTGGCCTCACTGATTATTTATTATTTTTTTAAACATAAAATGATTTTGATATGCCGTGTTTTAAAACGGACTAACAAGTACAAAGTATTTTTCGTATGGAAAGTCTTGCATAATCCGAACCTAAAAAGTGGGAGACGTGCAACAGTTAACAGTAAGTAGCGTATTCAGAAGTAAAACCTCACACAAGACATTTGTACTGCAATAAAATAATTAGTTACTTAGATGAACTATTCAAGCATAGTTACTTATTGCGTGCGCCCCACTTTTTTAGTTTTAAACATTACAAACGTATGTTAGGATAATTTTTTATATTTTAAAGTCCGTTATAAAACAGAGGTATATAATTTTTTATTTTTTATTTTCTGCTTTTTAGTTTTATGGGTGATTTTTAACAACCAAAGTTTGTACCGAAAATACAGTCAGACAGATAACAAAACGAGTTAATGAAAACGTTGTAAACATGGCATTTTTATTTATCATTGCTGAATATTCTTGGCAAGAATCATTGGATGAAATGAAGCGTTTTCTGCCGTTGCAAGTCTGTAAACATCGCTCCTGGTTCAGTTCGGATATTTATTTCACTTAAATATTTACCTACACATTTTGGTAGCCTTAACCACGTAGAGCATAGCAGAAAAGAGCATTTTAATAACATTGCAAATACAAGAAACTGTAGTTGTCCATGCATAATATATATGTAATTGTAATTTTTCACAATATTTAGATAGTATAAATAGTAATACTAGGGTATCATTAGTTGGGGTTTTGTTTTGCATCTCCTTCATAGCAAAAGTAAATATTTTTATCCATTATATAATGTGTAGCACACGCGTATTGAAAATACCTTCATTTTCGTTTTACTTTTTTACAAACAGCAAACGAAAACCATGAAGAGGATTTAGTTAAGTTAGGTGAAACCCTTGCGAATTTCATTTGTGAGTGCAAAAACACTGCCAGTAATTTCAGGATTACTGTTTAATACTTTTTTTAGAGTTTCTCCCAAGATTCGTGGATATTTTTACCTGAAATCATGAATGGGGTTCTATCTTATATAGTGAAATTTCCCATCATATATTTGCGTCACCGCTTTATTTGAAGTTATTTATTTCTGCCAGAAGCAAACTAGAGATCGCGTGAATTTATTGTGGATATATATTTTTCTTCCTCCGGAACTTCTCATTCGTGGACTAAAATGGTTTATAGAAACTGCATAAATTTCACTAAGAAGCCACGGGAATGGTGTCGCGATATTGTCTTTCGAAACTCGAATAATTCATAAAACGATTCCTAAGAAAGTTGGCGTGCTCCCGGCACGACTACAATTTTTTTTAACTCTCCCCTTTCCAATCTCTTCCCAGAAGTTCAAATCTAAACTTCCCGGTAAAACTCCTGGCTGCTCGTTCTTTTTCCGTCAATGTCCCGCTTGGTTTATTATTATTTCGCGGGTTTTGAAGGATGGAGGGAGTGAAGGTTTGGGGTTTCGTCGGAGGACATAGAAGAGTCGAAGGTCGTGGCGGAAAGATGAAATAAAGAATAGAAAGAGAAGACGAGGAGATATGACACAAACTTGCCTCGTTATTTATCCTCGCGTTCCAAGGCATGGCTTCCGAGATGTGCTCCGGCGATCACTCTGCAATAAATCACGCAGTGGCGCGTGCCACCGACTTGAGGGGAGTGCTTCGATAAGTCGATAAACTTCGCCCGGCCACTTCGATAAGTCGATGGACGGCGCGCTGGCCTTGAATCGTTATTGACAGAGATTAGAGAAACATTCAAATGGAGCATTACATGTGTTCTAATGTGAGGCCTTAATACGGAAGGAGGAGGAGAACATCCGCTATACTGGTACGTGAAAAATGTTGTTATATATGGTTCGTGACAAAATGAGTACTTTTGAAGACTATCTCGCCTAGAATAATGATTAGAACATATTATCTTTTGTGACTTAAGAAGTTAACTTTTGAGTGGGATACATTCTATACACTTTTGAGTGTTACGTAGGTGGTTTTGTTTACTTTAAAAAGTTGCAGGAAGTATTCATTATCTGAACGTAGAAAAGTAACTTGGGTTTAAAAAGTACTCATTTCATCCCAAACAACTTACATCATTGCAACGTGTATAATAGGACTGAGCGTTGTCCAACCATAACCTCATTTATCAATATGCCTACAAGAACAGCTGATTACGCTCCACCATATTGTTACATGAGTAAACAAAGTGAGCTTGACCTCAGCTAAGGTTAATTATACTACAGGTTAGAAAGACCAATGTTATAAGTTTGTCACAGGGAACATTTCTGCCGCTTGAGCGCTGGTATCAGTAATGTGTGCAAACTGTCCAATCACAAAGCTTTCCTGAATTTTAAGTTATATAAAGTTAGTAATTTAAAATGCGACATCGGTTTATTTTAACTTTAAAATTAAGTTAAGTGACTTCTGTCATTTCCAAGCATATTAAAATTTAATTTACTACAGTTTCGTATTTTTCTGGTCCCTTAGCGATAGCAGCTAAACTAGCGGCAGAAATTTTCCCTGTGCCAAACTCTCTCATAAGAAAACTCATTTTCATTCTAACCTGTAATAGAATTAACCTTACCTCAGCATAGGATACTATAGGCCGTTCGGAATAAAGTGAACACTAAAAATGTAACCTATGAAAAATATCACTAGCCGTTACTGCATATAATTCAACATTAACTAATAGTTGCCTTGTTGCTTGTATAGTTGGCAACGAAATAACACAATATAGTTCCGTGTTTATTCGTATTTAAATACAACACTGCTGAAACTAATTCAACCAACAGCGGTATAAATGTATTTTATATAATTAATAAACTTCTTTTTTTATCAAACTATATAGGTACCTATCGACTGAACAATTTATCTTACACGCGCAAACATAAAGTGACGAGTCCAGAGAGGTTAGACTTTTCCCGTCGTTAGCCGTTACACGCGGAAAGATACGAATTGGCTGGAAATAGATCTTTAGCAGGGCTTTTTCGAGTGCTCACTTTATTCCGAACCGCCTATAATGCTCCAGCTGTATTTTTCTGTCATCTTTGGTGATTAACAGTGTTTTGGAACACACCCCGTTCACGGCCGGAGAATAACAGTTCTAGGCACTGACGGGAAATGTAGACACACATTTTGACCGATTCAGTATGTGTAATTGCCTTTGGCGCCACTGGTACAGTATGTTTTCATTTTTTTTTTTTTTTTTATTATAGCAGTAGAAACGAGAAATAGCTTCAATTATTTCTTGAGAAAGTCGCTAAGAACGCTAGTTGCACTCACTAATATGGCAATATGTTCAACTGCAGCAGAGTTAAGGGGGTTGCCTGTCGAGGCCGCAGAGGTGTGCAGAGCTTCGACCGTTGCAAGATTGTTCGAAAACTGCTGAGGTGCACAAATAATGACGACTTCTTAGGAATAGCACGTGCGTACTTATTTAAGGTCCTCCATTCCATTTACCTCTTAAGGCCATCCTCTTTAGTTTCTTCTGTTTTCTGCGATATTTTTTTAAGCTTGAAGATATAAAAAATCTGTCAGGCAGTTTTATTTATAACGGATTTTACCGCGATAGCTATTTTCTTTTTCGAAGCAATAAATTATACGGTTTCGACTAAAAATTCAACTAACCAGAATTTCGTTAATTTCGTAATTACCTAAAACCGAAGTATTTACTGCCTTTAAAAAAACCAGCCAACATGGAGAAGACAATATTAAATAAAACTGCCAGACATATTTCTGATATCTGCTCTCGTTTAGACGTAAAAAATTGTCATAGCTAAAAAAAAGTACAAACTAGAGAGCATGGCCTTAAAGTTTAATTTTACGTTGTTGAAAATAGCAAAACTGGATGATTTAGTGGTGTTTTTCTTGTATAAAAATCTTAGCAATGAATCTTTAAAATTGTATAGGCGTGAACAATACAACTTTCGCTTTAATATAACGTCATGAAATGAGGTCACCACTAATTAGTTCACCTTCGAGCAGTGTTTAGTGTTCATACAATTTTGCTTTAAATTTTATAATAAAAATTGTAATATTACTACATGCAAACCTCTAATTAAAAATATCCAAGAATCTTCTTTACTGTATATTGGTGCCTGTAACAATCGTTCCAAGGTATGTATTGTCATGTTAACTTAACAAAATGTGAATTGCAAATTATAAATATTCGAAACAATCGTAAATACCTTGATTATAATTTTCTTTAAATTATGGTGCTCGTTTTTTTTTTTTTTTTTTTTTTTACACTTTTGTCACACTATGCTATACTTAACATGCCTACTGCAGATATAGAAAGTAGTTTGTGACCATTTAACGACCTTATGTGGACATGGCACATAGATAACGCTATACACATTCTTTGAAACTTTTTCTGGGGCGTACGAAATTTTACGAGGCACTCTCGTTTCCCCTGTCCTTTCTTCCCGCCTGTGATCGGAAATCATTTAATGTCATCCTCAATAGCTGGGGACCAGAAATATTCGCGTTTTCTTTTGGCACAAGCAAGGATTCAAACAGCTGTCGATATGTACACTTGGAACAACTGGTTCTTGGCTTATTTGACACGAGTTAGAGAGCGCTGAGCCAATGAAGAAGAAGCGACTTAATACATGTCTATATATGTGACATCACTGTGTCAGCGAGCAGGCAACGGGCAGTTGTTGTTTCGTCTTACATATAAATATTCAGTTTGCGTTTATCATTGCATAAAATAACGGAGTGTGTCTTAAAAGAAACGATAAGAAAAGTTATTAGCCACCTTGCTTAAAAGTAATTTTTCAAATAAAAATTGGTTTTATATACCAAGTTTTTTACACAGACTTAAAGGGCACTCTGCATCGAAAAAAAATTCGTTAGATTTTTAATTGTACCAAACACTGTCCAACTCTTACACAAATGAAATATTTTTGGTTCCATAATTTTCGTGCAAGCACATGTCAGTGTAGTGATTTGACTATTTTCGCTACTTACTCAAAGTACTGTTGGAGGCTAGCTTACGTGTATATATATTACCGGTAACATTCACGTAATTATTCGGCGGTACACTAGAATCCACTGACCTGTACATTCAGAGCAAGACCTGTGATTACATTGACCACTACCATCTAGCTGAGGTCAAGCTCATTTTGTTTGTTCACGTAACAATATGGCGGATTGTAATCAGCTGTTCCTGCAGGTGAATTGAGAAATGAGGTTATGGTTGGACAACCCACAGCCCTATTATACACGTTGCTATGATGTAATTTATTTGTGTTACTACTTTACAGGAGATTGGGCAATCTGCTGTGGGTCTTTTAATTATTGGCCAGAGACATCCTCCGCGGCAAGCGTCGACATTATTGGCCAACGGGAGACGTCGAACGAGTCTACAGCTGTTTGGATTCTAGTCGGCTGGCAGAAAATAACGCGAAACTAGCATGTACCTACAGACAGGTAAACCTGCGAATACATTACTTGTTTATGAGATGCATTTGTAACGTTTTTTTTTTTTTTTTTTTTTCGTTATGTATCATAGTGGTATTATTATCAGCAAATTAGGTTTTTCTCTCTTTGTTCGTAAGGGCTTGTTCCCGAGTTTTTTACAGACTGGTGCCAATAACTCATTTTTTAACCAAAAGTTTTGAAAACATTTGAGTCAATGTGCAATCACACGATGCACAATACTGTGAACGCGTTTTTTTTTTTTTTTAAATAATGTACCATTCGCCAGCAAAAAAATAATTTCCTCATTTTTGCTTATTTTCACGACGAAAAACGTGGTACTTTGGGTAGTGAAATCTAAAAAACCGTTCAGTATAATTCTACAAAAAAATTCAGCTACAAATTATAACATATAAGTGTCAAAACTGTGCAGCGAAATTTTGATATGAGTATTAGGTAGCAATAAAAAAATATTTTAGAAATCACTGCAAAACTCCGTAACAAGGCCTTAATGAACGTTCTTATTTAATTAGTTGCAGTAAGTATTAAGAATTCTTGGTTGGTAAATGACGTGCCTGAATAATTTCCTTATAATTTTCTTGAACGTAACCTAATATCGATATCGAAGGATCACTACATTTTATTGACGCAAATATTGATTTATTTGTGTCCTAATTCTTTCGGCAATAAACCCCTGCTGGTTTTCATTAATTTCTGGACAAATTTTGAGCAAATAAGGCCACAGTTCCATAACATACAATTAGAATAAATAAAAAATAGAGCACAGGTAAATATAACTGACATGCTGATATTCGAAATGTCTTATGCCGTCCGTATACGATGATTTGATCTGTATTTTTTGTTAGTGTCATATCTGTGGTGAGAACAGGGAGGTGTATATAACGCGGATGGCGGGCGACGCTTGAATGAAGGGGCGGAGAACGGGAACACCCCGAGAAACCCCGCCAGCCACCGGCATCGTCAGCCGTAATTGGCTCATGCAAAAATGTGGGTCGACCACCACCCCATTCTCTCTCTCTCTCTCTCTCTCTCTCTCTCTCTCTCTCTCTCTCTCCCGGGAATCGAACACGGATCTCCTTGGATGAAGACGAGTGGCCATCCGCAGCTCCAACCGACGAAAATAAACCAAGAAATTATTTTAAAAAAAAACTTTGACAGAGAATCATTTATCGAATGCTTATATAGCAAGACATATTGTTTCAAAATTATTCAATATATATACATACGTATTTATTTATATTAAAAATAATCGTGTCCTCATGTTTTAACATAATGTGTGCCGACGTGTTAGTTAAACTAAAGCACGTGTCTATGTTTACCTACATTTTCTTGATGAATTTTCATCCAAGTGAGTGCTTTCACAGGCAAACACATTTCTTCGTTGTACTGAATGAATAACATACTACCCCACCACCATCTGTATCTTTTCAGTTTCCTACGGGAAGGAATCGGCGTGCGGTTTTTGCCGCGTGCTCATTTGCTCTGTTGTCGAAAGAAGAAGAATTAAAAAAAAATAGGCACTGCGCTAGAAAAAGACTAGTGGAGGAAACTCTTGTCTCGTGTGCGGGAAAGAATGAGCGTGTAATCTTCTTTCTGCCGGGAAATTTTAATGAGGTGCTCGTGTTAATAGGGGGTGGCTTAGTTTCCTTGTGTATCTCGCCCTCACTTTGGCAACACTGGAGAAGTAACCACCAACACCTCAACTTTCACTAACATCTCGTGCAACGCGCCTCCTCCACAACCTCCCTTCATTAAATATCCTTTGCGCGTCTCCGAAAATAAAACACGAACGTCGGGATTTTCCTATTGTGCAACTTCACCGTCAAACAAATCCTTGATTCGTTCTCTGACATATTTAATTTTCATTCCTAATCAAACTCCTTTGTATTATTCCCGACGCTGTCTTCATCACTTTTCAACTTCATA
Organism: Medauroidea extradentata; assembly: GCA_003012365.1. NCBI lineage: Eukaryota > Metazoa > Arthropoda > Insecta > Phasmatodea > Phasmatidae > Medauroidea > Medauroidea extradentata. The sequence continues at coordinate 9,254 of PNEQ01060351.1, read as the reverse complement.
TTCTTGTATTTTTGCTAGATATATTTGCTCTCGTTTTAGACATAAACTGTGACAAAATTTTGCTCTTATGATATATTTTTTTTTATCTCTCGTGGTTTTCGTATAATGACTCGTAAACGTCAAAATTTGCATTTTACGGTTTCATGTGCGCCATTAAAACTAAACTGACACACGAAACTGATAACATTTTAAGTGAATAACAAGATTTTAGGCTACAGTGTCTCCTATATAAAAAATAAAAATTGGATTTTTTTGTATTGGAAAACATTTTTAAACTTAACATAATAATTTAAAAATGGAAGATTTGTTTGAATAAACACAAACACAACATCGTTATTCAGTTTTTTTTTTAATTGTGGTATGTCAGCTGGTTGTAGTGTCGTGCATAAAACCGTAACTTGCTAATTTTGATGTTTACGAGTCACTGCGCAAAAACTATGAGAGGTAAAAAATTCATAGGAGCAAAATTCAGTTACAATATGTCCAAAACGAGAAAAACAAATCTGGTACAAATATAAAATTTTACATACGACGTTGAAAATTGATGTAGATCACGCCCTTAACGTGGAGTTGCAGCTGTCAACTCAAATCTATTAGTTTTTGAGGAGTAAAATATGTTCGAGTTGAATTGTTCGAATATGACTGTGTAGTTGATTTAATGTTAGTATTGATGGAATGACTACATTATCCCACCCCACGATGTAGAAACATCTGGAGTACAATATTGATGAATTATTTTGGACGATTTCCGATAACGTAACAAAACTAGCATACACTTGTTTGTATTATCGTAAATTGCATATTTATTTATTTTTTTTTTATATTTGAAACTCTTATTTAAATTTAATTTTAATACACTAAACTGAAAAAAATTAATGTGGTGAAAATATATATAAATCTAAAGTGGAGACTGTACATCCCCTAATAATAAATTGTTTTCTCTTCGAGTACAGAGTACCTTCGCCGCCAGTCGCACGAATAGTAATATTTCCCTGGTGAATTAGTTTAACTATTCCTGAAAATTTAAAGTTTTTCAAGAAAATTCCTCGCGAAATGTATGAGACTTCGAAAATGCTTCAGAACTGTTTACTACCAGATACTATATATATATATATATATATATATATATATATATATATATATATATATATATATATATATATATTACGCATCGCTGACAAAAGCCTGAAGTAATTATATTGAGCTACAGTCAGTAATTTTTTCCTTCAAATATTTAAAATTGTACATAACACATTTACATATTATGGATTAGTTTTAAAAAAAATTGCTAAATATATTTATTATTTTAGTTCTTGTATCTTAATTAATCAACAATTACCAGGGACCCGAAAAATCCGCGTTTTCTTTCGGGCGCACACTAGAATTCAAAGAATCCTCAGTTCGTGTCACTTTTCACAATTGACTCTCAAATTATTTGACAACTTCTGAAGGGGGCTTGAGACATGTTAATATCTCACGGTAAAATTCTGAGTTGGTAGCCCTGGGTGGACCTGTGTAGCCACTACATATTATCTGTGATATCAAGTATATTTTAGTATATTTGGGTAATTGTATTTTTTTTCTGTAATTTTAATATACTTTGTAATGTTTATTATTATTATTGATAATATTAAATTATTCATTTGTATTTTTTAAAACGGCTGTTAGCACGTTTTCCGAAATGGCCGCTAGGTGAGAGGGCTGAATCTGACGTCACTGAGAGTGGCAAAAGGAGTCGACAAGCAGACGTCAAGCAAGATGGACGTGTATGGAAATGAACCGGACTGAACTAGTGGAAAGCCTTGAAAATACGATGGTGACGGAAATTAATTTTCTTGCAAGATGTTTCAGTATATTTTCAAAAAAATATGTTGTCAGGCAGTGCCGTTTATGAAGGCGTATTGTGCAAGTTGTGATAGTCGGCGTGCATAAGGGTGCTTGGTGTGCTGCTATGTGCAAAATTACGCAGCGTACTTTGGTGTCTGAAGACGAGAGCTTATAGGTTGCTGAAAGTTCTGGGCAATAAGTGGTATCAGGGAAATATCCACTTTAATATTTTTCAAACCTGCCTAGATCGCTGTGTGCGACGTCGAGGGACGGCCAGCTCCAACACTGGCGAGTCGTATGGGGAAGTAGCTGTTTAGCTACGTCATACAGAAGTTCCGTGGAGAATCAGCTGTTTGTCTTACACGGAGTTACGGGCCCCAACGATTGCGACGAGTGCATGCGAAGATCATAAGGTAGGCGACGACCTATTTATTTATTGCCGATAATCCCGGCAGGAAACGTAATAATAAGATGCGTCAGAGACTCACCTCGGCCATGAACTTTAAACGTAATATTTTTTACAGACTTTTTTGATGTGTCAAAATTAAATAGAGCTAACGTATTTCACAGATGTAATGGTAAATTGTATTGTATTTAAAATTTTGGTGTAGTTTTTCTGTAGAGACTTGTTATGCATTATATATATATATATATATATATATATATATATATATATATATATATATACACACACACACACACACACACATTTTCAGAATTACAATTTTGTCACGAAATTAATTCAACTTGTTTTGGTTTGGGTTCACGTCAGTAAAAACCTCCTTTAGGTGACGTGCTCAAATAAAATATTTATTTTTTGTCTTAGGGCCTTTTATAGACTTAAGGTGTTTTATAAAGAGTCGCGCCTTCATGGCTACAGGGCCTTTAAGGGCACGTCCCAGGCTGAAGCATGAGAACACAGGTATTCTTGCAGGCTAGTCTAGCCAGTGAACCCGCAAAATATGCAGATCTCTCAATCAATCACCTATATTCCTTGTTGTGAGTTCGACAATTGAAGGCAAGTTCCCTTTAGTAGTTAATCAAACCATGATTCACTGAGCCACATCTGACAACTTAATTGGCAGATTCATATAAACCCAGCGAGGTTGTGTAGTGGTAAGACGCAGGACTAACTAGCGTTCGAGAGGACCATAATCGATTCCCTGCCCGACAACCTCGAATTAGGTTTCCCGTGGTTTTCCGGAATCACTCCCGGCGAAAGGCGGTGAAATTCCTATGTAGATGCCATGGTCGATTCTCCTGCCGAAGCGACCCGTGTTCGATTCACGGCGTGGTCGACCCGGATTTTCGCCGGACGATGTCGTTTGTTGAGGCGAGGTTCTCGGGGATCTCCCATTTCCGCCAGCCTCAGAAATAATAATTACGGATGAAATTTATGAGATGACAGTACCGAGTGCTTTATAGTGAAAATAACATTTTGTTAATAGTTTTGAGGGTATTTAATAAAAACGCTCTAAAAGATCCTATAGTAATGTAGCCTCGCCGAGAGGAACAGAAAAGTCGAAGGTGACACGTAGGTAGGTTCGACAAGTAATAAGTCACATCGAACATAATTTAAGGTCATGCTCTCTTGCTTATACGTTTTTAGCCTAAATGAGAGCAAATATCAAAAATATGTTTGGTAGTTTTGTTTCAAATCGTCTTCTCCATGTTGACTGATTTTTTTTCAAGGCAGTAAATACTATGGTTGTAGTTATTTATGTCATTGATAGAGACTTCATAAATTCGCGTTTTTCTTTCAGGCGCAAGCTAGAATTCCAGTAATTATAGGTATGTATCACGTCCACAACTGGCAGTTAACTTACTCGACACTTCCTGGAAGTAGCTGAACCAATAATAAAACAGTAACTGAACACAGGTCCATTTGACTGTGTCAGCGAGCAGCTAATAAACATCTGTTGTTAACACTAGGGACTGGAAAAGTTCGCGAATTCAATTACCTGTAGGCTAGAATCCATTGTAGGATACTATGCATAGAGGTACGTCAATTTCGCAGATTCATCTGGCAGTAGCCTAGACTTGTCAGACCTATACACCCACTGGCCACAATCGATTATCTATTGGCTTGTAACCTACAAGCTGGTAGCTAGCGAAAGCACTTCGCATTATTTCCTTATTTAATACTGGCTTGCAGTAGTCAAACGCGTTTCGTAACAGCCGCCACCAAGTCACAAACATGACATACATACATAATTGGCGTTCAACCTGACCTGGACTGGATCTGCGAAATTTACGTACCTCTAATTATGCATACTCAAGCCCCGTCTATTCGTTCATTTTCTGCTGTTCCACTGAGTAGCAGCTGGTTGACAAATGGTCTGGGCTTGAGTATGCATAGGACAATGGATTCTACCTGCAGGTCATTGAATTCGCGAAATGTTCCAGTCCCTAGGTTACCACGTTCAATGCATACATATTATTGTAGTCTGGCCTACAGGTCAGTGAACACGCCAATTTTGCCCTTCTCTAGTAATGAACGAAATTATTTTTAATTTACTTTTTAGTCGAAACCGAATAATTTCTTGTTTTCAAAAAAATTTCTGTCATGGCTAGGGCCCGGTAGTTTACGCGAAAAGATTTTTGCAGCACTTTGTTTCAGTGCCTTACGTGCGCACCTGCATCTCTGCTTTGTGGTCAGTGATTGGCTGCCGTAACATACAACGTCTGGAGGTTAAACCCGCAAATCACAGACGTGTTGTGTCACAGTTATCCGTGTACTTATTGCCACAGTCAAATTAATAACAACTCCGCACAAAAACACTCTGTCAATAATCATGAAGTTGAGCTGCAGGTGTCGACGTAAGACACTGAAACAAAGTGGGGCAAAAATTTTTTCGCGAAAACTACCGAGCCCTAGTCATGGCCAAAACCATTTGAAACAATACTGTCAAAATTATATTTGATATCTGCTCTCGTGCAAGTTAAAAAAAAATTATTATAGCAAATACAGTAGAAACAAGAGTGCATTGCCTTAACATGTATACTCACGCCCGGGCCACAGAACAATTAGGAATACAGAATTGTAATAGCCGGTAGGATGGCGAACTACGTAAGCCACACACACCAGCAAAATGACTTCGCTGGCCAGCCACATGGCGGATACGCGTACAGCCAATCAACGTACGGTGTCTGCCCTGCTAGCCGGCAGTCAGACCAATGGGAAACCTGATGTAACGTGTAGGAGCCGAACAGCCTCGGGCAGCCAATAAGGGACGTAGTTCGCCCGTAACAAAGGAGCCGCCACGTCATCTCACTTCTGTATTACTACCTAGTCTGTGGCACTGAGCCGAAACAAAAAGAGCAGCTAAATTCGCGGCCCAGTTATGTGGTAGGCCTATCACTGTGTTTGTGAGCAACCAATGATCCTCTGCCTTCTACTTGAGTAAACATATTCATCGAGACTACTGTACAAGACGGCAAATGCTACCGGTCTGTTCCTTTAATTGATTAGGACGTCTTGAAGTACACGCCCCCTGACGTCACCGCAGGGGAAAAATACTGTGGGAAACAAAGATTGTTTACAAACATGCTGATTTGTTAGTTGGTAATTGCAGAAAGCAAAAATGTTGCGCATTCATAGATTTGCATGCAAGGGTAAAAAAATATTAGTTTCAATTTCATGGTTAAGATACGCAAATACATAAAATTAATTTTTACCTGAAAGAAAACGGCCAATTCCAAACAAATAATCAATTTTCTTGACCTATATCTCATCCGGGACATGTGAAGCCAAACAGCTAAATGAAGGTTATGTTCGGCTGCGGTATCCATGGAGATAGGAATTATTTCCCACACCTGGCTGAAGCTCCGCCTCTTTTCAAGACGTCCATTGCCGTTCGTATTTAGCCACTAGCCGAGGACGAGGGAACGAACTAATTTACTTCATTTTACATCCGAGGATCGTTTATTTTATCGCCTTCGGATACATGCATGTATGAAAAAAAAAATAATTAAAATAGATCTAGCATAAACATAGAATGCTGAGCCACGACAGGCACTGCTATGGATCTATCTCAACAAACAAGACTCCGTGGCTACAATTAATTCTCGTTTTCTTGTTTACCGCAGCGGGAGCGGGTAGACATATTCTAATGTCTATCATATCATTAGAGACAAGGAAATGTCTCGGGTTCAACGACCAGCCGGCTGGACTGCACAGTCCTATGTATACACTCTGTTCTCAGCTAGTTGTACATTGGCTGCTGTTCCAGTGAGTAGATCTGACAAGGTAGTGCGGGAGTCAGTGAATGTTTTTATGAAGGTTTGAAATGTGTTCTAATTCCTCAAGGAAGAGTTTCAGTAACAGAGACCCAATAGCGAAAGTCATTTGTATGGACACACATTTGAAACCTAACATAGTTTCAAATGAATCCGCGAAATTTCCGTGTCTCTGCGTATCACCGATAGAGACGTACAAAGTGTGCAAATGGACATAGGTTCATTCAACGTCTCCCGTTGGCTAATAACGCAGTGACCTGCCGCGGATAATGCTTCCATAATAGAGTGGCCAATCTTTAGGGCTAGTTATTTTCGGTAAAAAGAATTTTGTAACAATTTGTTTCAATGGCGTAAGTGCTGATCTGCAGATATGCTCCGTAATTAGTGATTAAACGTCTTTTTTTTTTTACTTACTTTTTAGCGTCTGCTGTTTCCACCCGCAAATCTCGCAGACGTTCCGTTTAGCACTGACCTTGTTCTGATCAGCATAGTCAAAAAGACTCTTCAACACGAAGACACGATGTCAATGACCACGAAGCTAGAATGCATATGTGTACATAAGACGTTGAAACAATTTTTTGCGAAATTCTTTTCATCAAAATTAACTGGCTCTACAATATTCTGTATAGAGTTCATACGCGTAAACAATGACATATAAAGACTTATGACCGATGTAAACACAATACTGTGCAATAGTATGTACAGGATAGTAAAGTTTATTCTGTCACAAATAATAATGCAAATTTTGCAGGTCCGTACTCATCGATAGAGACCAGGAAATTTCGCTGATATATTTGAGAATACGTTTTATTTCAAACATTCACGCACGTTAATTACTTTTTCTAATGGGTCACTGTTAATGAAACTCTTCCGTGAGGTCTGAGGGTCAAAAGCACACCTACGTGAAGACATCCTGTGACACCCGTGCTACATTGCAATATGTATAGTTCTGTTCAGAATAAATGAGCGGCTGAAAAAGTTAAAGTCCACTTCGGGTATGATCGGCTGTTAAGCAAAGATAACGCCTGAGTACCTAGGCAAACACGCAGCGCAAGTAAGTGTCTCCAATCACGGTGAAGCTGGGGCTCGCGAAATACAGTCGCTCTATTATTTGCTGTCCGTTCTAACCATAAAACTGTGCCACCATAGCGAGGGCCTTTGATTGGATATGTTGCGAAAAGCTTTGTGACTCCACTGTCGTCTATGTAAGAGGAAGAATTACATATATCACTCTGGCAAGTTGTCATTAATTTACACAGAAATAAGAAAAGTTCCGTAAATATTTTTATTGGTATTTACACTGTTTTCATTGTCTTTTGAACAGCCAAATGAAAGTACTAAGAGGAAATCCACAGCATTTGTTAGTAAATCATACCAGCATTTCTCTGGCATGATCTTGGGAGACCAGTGAATACCAGGCTGACCTTCGTGGCGAAATCGGGTGGCGCGCCGACTTGCGGTGAGAGGTTCAGGTTTCAAGTCCCGGGTGAGACATGGGTGTAATTTAGTTTAGTTGGAATAGAAAAATATGTGTAACCGTCTCTATGAATCACATTACCAACGAGATGTAAACTCTATAATAATAAAAATAAATAAATTGAAAACCGAAATTAAGATGGCCACTCTTAGGATCGAACCAAAGTCATCCCAAATGAGAGTTTAAACAATTACAGCTGCGCCAGCTTTCTATAATGTTTAATTATATTACACTAACTTATAATTAATGGGCGATACGTAGCGATAAATATACAACTAAACATTGCCAACCAGTTATTTTGTCTTCCCTATGCACCGAGCTCAAGGTTGACACAGAGTGAGATGGGACAACACTAACACATTGAACTGGAATTTGGGAGGACCCGAGTTCGATACCCAGTCAAGGCATCCTGACATGGCGTGTTTCCATTGTTTCTCTTCTCACTCCAAATGCTGGGATTTTTTTCTTTCAACAAAAGCCTCCCTTAGTTCCTTTCACGTAAGTTGTGTTGTTTGACTTCTCTATTGACATCATTGTCGACGTACGACGTCAATTTCTGTGTGAATTTGTTACATAGATTTTCATCCTATGCTGGTCTAGTCTCAGAAAAATACAGAATGGACAAATAGCAATACGTATTAAAACCAAGTCTCACAATTGACTGACATAACAATAATTGGTCTACTAATAGTTAAAGGGTACCATGCATGTATATAATCCGATCATAAAATTAAATAGACAATGCAAAGTTTTGAAGCATACGCTGATTTAAAAAAATATGTCTTATATAAAAGGGCCGCTTATTTTCCCGAAAAAAACCCCTGCAACAATTAGTTCCAATGACTTGTGTGAGCGGAGTTCCACCACCACGATGCTAACATGATTGTCCCACGGCCAGATAGTACAGGATTTCCGTGAATCTGACCAGAATCCTCCCGAGTGTAATTGTGGAGTTCCACCACTACGATGCTAGCTTGGTTGTCCCACGGTCAGATAGTACAGGATGTCTGTGAATCTGACCAGAATCCTCCCGAATGTAAGTGTGAAGTTCCACCACTACGATGCTAGCTTGGTTGTCCCACGGTCAGATAGTACAGGATGTCTGTGAATCTGACCAGAATCCTCCCGAATGTAAGTGTGGAGTTCCACCTCTACGATGCTAGCTTGGTTGTCCCACGGCCAGATAGTACAGGATTTCTGTGAATCTGACCAGAATCCTCTCGAGTGTAAGTGTGGAGTTCCACCTCTACGATGCTAGCTTGGTTGTCCAAAAGCCAAATAGTACAGGATTTCAGTGAATCTGACCAGAATATTCCCGAGTGTAAGTGTGGAGTTCCACCAATACGATGCCAGCTTGGTTGTCCCACGGCCAGATAGTACAGGATTTCTGTGAATCTGACCAGAATCCTCTCGAGTATAAGTGTGGAGTTCCACCTCTACGATGCTAGCTTGGTTGTCCAAAAGCCAGATAGTACAGGATTACCGTGAATCTGACCAGAATCCTCCCGAGTGTAAGTGTGGAGTTCCACCACTACGATGCTAGCTTGGTTGTCCCACGGTCAGATAGTACAGGATTTCCGTGAGTCTGACAAGAATCCTCCCGACTGTAAGTGTGGAGTTCCACCACTACGATGCTAGCTTGGTTGTCCCACGGTCAGATAGTACATGATTTCCGTGAATCTGACCAGAATCCTCCCGAGTGTAAGTGTGG